>CAKNWT010315251.1:1747-17785 GCA_932066315.1 Andricus coriarius
GAAAAATTGTTGATATTGCGCTTGAGCTATTATGGAGATAAACCCATCAAGTTTATTTATTCTCGATCGTCCAGGCGCGAACGAAACGAAAATATCAGCGTGGCCAAAAACGAATCAAGAGTTCGGTTGGAGTTGAACCGCATCGAAATATGAGTGCGGGCAAAAATGGGCTAGTCGACGCGCTACGGGCAAAAACCCGCTTTTGCTCTGACTCTTTTCTTACTCCGCTTTTGCTATCAGCCCCTCAACTACTAACTACTGAATTTATTATTCCGGGTAAACAATTGCATGTCACACGAAATCATCTTAACTTATGCTTAAAAAATATGCATTATGTCTTTCCAGGCCTCTTTGTGCAGACATTATCTGAAATTCAAAATGGCACATATTTTGTTATTCAATGGCGATATTTTAAAACGTGTTTCAGTTATTTTTTTAACATCTTGATAGTATTACGTATTAGGGGTCTTTCAAACAAAAAACTAACGCTTTTTTCTGACATTTTTACCTCCCACCCGCAACCCCTTTTCTATAGTAAGCGTATGTAATCTTAATATATGCTCGATTTTTTTACCAAACAGCTGAATTTTCAACCAAAAAGATTAATTTTCTACCATAAGACGAATTTTTTAACAAAATATATGCATTTTCAACCAAGTATTAACCCTTCAACGGCACACTTCAACCCAGCATACGTAAACGGCACACTAGTGCGAATTGGGATTTTGTGATTTCATCTGAAGATTTGAAGATGAAAATAATGTTCAAAATATACGTATAAATATGTGACCTTGGGGTAAAATTTCTCGCCTTATCCGTTGGGGCACCTTAAATTGACTGAAAATTATATTAATTTATGAAAAAATTGTTATTAAAAAAAGGTGTTCTTGAAAAATAGATATTTTCAAAAAAAATTCATAATTTTTTCAAAATTAAAGGTATTGAAATAAAACTAACGCGATTCTTTATTTAAATAAATGTTCTTTCATGAAAAAAATATGCCAATGCGATAAAATTATATTAAGTATTTTTCCCGATGTGTCAGATGTTCGGTATTTTCATATGAAGTATATCACGTGTGAAGGACAGCACACATTGTTATTTTTGTAGTATACGAGCATATTATTGTAAAAACAGTGTTTTTCATGTGAAATTTTGAAAATATTCATTTGATAATGACTTTGTGAAGCTATCCAAATGGGTAATTGGTAAAAGAATTGATCTGTGACTGTGTCAGAGCGGTGATGTGCGATGTCAGGGTTCGCTAGTAAAGAGTAAAAGTACAACAAATATTAAGAGAAAAGAACAAAGTTTTATTACTTATGTTTTTAAAAAAATGAACATTTTTTCTTGTGAAACTATTAGTCTAATGCAAACATCATTGAAAATTACTTATAAAAACCATTGCAGTCAACGCAGACAAAAACTCTGTGATCGTCGCACATCACCGTCAGACTGCTCTGCTAATGCCTGTAGAATAGTCCTAAAACTTCGAAAATTGTAACGATGTCCTTCCTCCGCCATTCCTACAATTAAAAAAAAACAATGAGTTGTTGATAAAAGATTATCATATCAATTTAGAGTCTAACAATAGTGAGTAATTGTAAAATTTGTGTTTTTAATGCAATATTTTTACTGACACATGAAATGTTATTTATTATTTTTTGTAATATTTATTTTTATTTATAGACATATTTATAAAGGAATTAACTTACCTTTTCATCAAATATCTTCTTTCAGGCACAGAAACAACGTTTTACAATTTTTCATAAAACACGACTTGGCACCTTCTAACGGCACACTAGTGCGGATTTGCACCACTTAAAACTTTTACAGTGACTTACTCGGGTGTTTGCAAGTAAATGAATATTTGTTTATACGTGGTGTATTTGTGGGGGTATGGACATATTTAACATATTGGGGAGAGACCTCGAAATTGGTTCTAGAAAAAATATCAGCGCTTTGAAATTTTTGCTGGTGCGAATTCGCACGAGTGTGCCGTTTGAGGGTTAAAATTTTCAACTAAAAATATAAGTTTTCTAACAAAAATGGAATACTTCAATTTTCTGTTTAAAAAGTTACGTTACAACAAAAACAAAACGAATTATCAACCAGTTGAATTATACGAAAAAAGAATTTTTACTAAAACAGATGAATCCTTAACCAAATAGATAAATTTTCAACAAAGAAAACTAATGCTCCGCCAAAATAGACACATTTTCAATAAAATAATTCAGTTTTTGAGGTGAAAAGTCGAATATTTTAGAAAATTGTTGACTTTCGATCCGAAAAAGAAAAATTTGTAACTAGAAAATTAATTTTTAATCAAGAAAGATGAATTTTTAACGAAATGGTTAAATTTTCAAATAAAAAGTTAATTTTCAACAATGATTTAATTTTCAAATCAACAAGAGGAATTTTCTACAAAGCAGTTCATTTTCAACCCGAAAATATGAATTTTCAAAAAAAAAATAATTTACGACCAAGTAATTAAATTTTCAACTAAAATGATGATTCTTTAACTAAAAAATGCACTTTTCACAAAGTAGTTCAACTTTAAATCAAATAGTTGATTTTTTAATCAAAAAATGAATCCTCAACGAAACATGTAATAATTAATAGTTCAACCAAAAAAGTTTAATTTAAAACCAAAAATAGTTGAATTGAACCAAAAATGGAATGGTTACATTTTCAAACAAGAAAATCAATTCTCATTAAAAAAAGAGTGCGAGGCGGAAATCGAACCGCAGGCCGACGGAGTGGGTCCAAAGCCTACGCCTTAGCCCCCACGACCAACGTCCCAATCTTAAAATATGTACTGTGGAAAATCATAAGAGAATATATTTTTTATAACAAAATCTATCGGTCCGATTAACGAAAGAATTTAACTGTAGGTTCACGTTATTATTCTTTACGCTATTTTTGAGGGTTTTGTAATTAAAGTGTCTATACTCACCGAAAATATGAGTTTCTATACTCAGCGCAGTTTAGCTAGTCATGCTAAAATTTCGGGAAGACTAGTCCATCCCTTTTTCCAGTTCCGCGATTTTTTCTGTACGACTAGACGCATCATTAGATTCTACTTATACTCTAGAAAAAGATTACATCTATATCATGTTCAACTACAAATAACTTTCCGATAACGTAATAATTAGCATAGTATTTTTCCGCTCTTCATTTTGATATATGATATCATTGGACGAATTTATGCGGCCTTTTTTTGTTTAGTAAAACCTTATGTAGAAGGATATACATAGCTACCAACAGGCAGAGATCTTGACTTAAAAACATTCGAAAATTTAATGATCGGTCAGAAATTAATTACTATAATTGATATGTATTTATAGTACTGTTTTTAATTATAGGTCATCATGATGAGTTAAATTGAGTAAAGATATTCAAACTTAGAAAGCGCCATAATTGTTTAAACAGCTGATCAGTTACTGATTGCATTCTTCTGCAGTAGCTACAGGGGTGTATAATTTTTTTTTTTCTTGTACATCTTACAAAAATTCATAATAGGCCTGAAGGGCTTCTGAAAAAGATGTATTCGATCATTGTAATATTTATTGCATTCTTTTACCAATAAAAAATTAATTTAATCTGTTTTTTCTAGTGAAACCCCATTATTCACGTAAACGCGCATGTGTTAGTGATGCTGATTATGCTCATGTTTGTGTGCGTTTTGTAAATTTTATCGGAAAGATATTCATAACTCCGAAGCAGCAATTTAAAAATTACGAATATGGCCGTGAAAATAACCTTAAATGTCATTATAAAAAAGTTATTATATTTTTTTCAATTATTCCTGAGTTTTAGATTTTTAAATAGTATACGTGAACTCTAAATACTTTAAAGTTAATTAGAGCAATGATTAATTGCTCTATTCAACTGATATCTGTTTTCTCGGCACCTGTTAATGCCGAATAAACGCGTTTAACGGTCTGTCTTATATCCGTTTACTAGCTAATTCATGATGGTTGTAAATATTCAAATGAGGAAACTTCTTATTCTGTTGCTTTCAATTGAAATGAAAAAGACCTCTTAAAAAATAGAAAAAATTCATATTTTGTATAGAAATATCTTTTATCAGAATTCGGTTACACCAAATCTTCAAATTTGAATAGTCTGTAGAATATGCGATATGTAAGTCTTTGCTTTTGATTTAAAATAGTTCATATTTTAAGTTACTGTGTCTATCTATTCAAAAATTATGTAAAAGCCAAACTTCTGCATTTTTTATGTCGTTTGATGAGGAGGATGAGCGCTGTAAGCATTGAATAATTCGGGTCCATATCATGTCACATGCGGCAAGTCTCTCTGCGGCATGTTACATCTGCGGCATGTCTACCTAGCGGCATCTCTCACTAGTGGAAAGGGATTCGACCAATATTATTTCTGTGGCCAGTGACAGGGGTACCTCCTCCCGCCCCCCACACACACAAGCCGTAGGAAAAGAGGTAGGGGTTTAACCGACATTATTTCTATGGCCAGTCACAGGTATGCCTTCCCGCCACCCCACACGAGACGTTGGAAGAGGGGTAGGGGTTGATCAACATTATTTCTTTGGCCAGACACAAAGGTGCGATGATAGATGCCGCAAAAATGTTAATTTCACTGTGAGAAATGCCGCATGGGAGAGAAGCCGCTAGATAGAGATGCCGCAGTTATGACATGCCGCAGATGTGACATGTCGCAGATGTGACATGCCGCAGGTATGACTTACCGTATGTGAGATGGTATGTCCCCGGATAATTTAGCGCATTGTTGACATCATAATATCATTGTCACAATAAAGGAACTTTCAATCGACCGTGAGGCCTCTAATACATTCACCTAAGTTCCTTATTTATTATTTACTAGTTCTGAAGGTTTCGTAGAATATACTGGAAAATATCTCGAGAACTATTATGCTATAATTTTAACCTGACATTTGACCTCTGATTCAAGACCCCTCGTCTTTGACCTTTAACCTTAGATACATTACCTCTGTTACTTGACCTTTGAATGTTGTGCTTTTTTCCTTGCATCTGACCCTTCACCTTTGATCTCTGATCTTCGATCCCTGCGTTCTTTCGTCTGGCATTGGCCTATGACCCTTGACCATTGACTATGACACCTCACCTTTCACTTCTAACTTTTTCCCCTGATTTAGGATGATGAGAGTGGCTTAAGCAAGAAATTAGAACTCGAGGAAACTTTAAGAAAATAGAGATGTCGGTAGGGAGATGGGAGGTGGGTTTATCCTCGAGAAAGGATAATTTCCACGGTAACTAATTCTTCCCAAAGAATAAACGAGAGAATAATTACTCGGAAGAAGAAACTCGATCGTCACTGTTTACGAGGTTGAGTGTCAAAAACTGCTCAAGAAAGTCAAACCCTTACTGTAACTCTCATAATGCAAAGATAAAAGATAGAACCTTTTATGAAAATCTAATAAAGAAATCTCAACTGAGTTTAGCAAGATGAATATGCCAGAAATATATCCTCTTTCTAGAAAAAAATGTTTAAAAGTAATTCCTGGGTTGGTATATAACTGAAAAATATAGTAATATTCTTTGACTGTATCAAATCCGAGAAATGATTTAACTTTAGTAATAGTAAATACTACAAGCAAAAGGTAAAAGTAAAATTGTAATTTTTGTGATTTTGGGATCTTTTTAATATAATAAATTTCTAAAAAATCATGCAAGTGAATGTAAATGATTGAATACAAAACTGATTTTAATGATTGAATTTAATGAATGAATTTAATGATACAAAATTCAACAATTTATTTTTAGTTTTAAGCAGTTAATGTTAAGTAATTTTAAATTGAAACATTCAGGATAAAATTATATGATCAAATCTAAATCAGAACAGAAATTTTTAAGGAAATGAAATTAACCGTCGAGAATTGAATAACACTATCCGACAAGATTTTTTTCATTAAAGTCGATCTGTGTGATTATTATAGTATTTTTCCCATGGACTAAGAATCCGTTCCGAAAAATACTCTAGCATATCCAGTTTTTTTTTAAACGAGTTCAAACGATAAAAATCGAATTTTTACCACGTTTTTGAAGCTTATAAAAGATCAGATAATATTAAACAAATCTGTTAAACATGCAGGCACAATCTCATAGGGCGCTAGGCGCGTGGCTCGCAAGATTGAGCGCGCCTCCGGCGCGCGTCTGTTGGATCTCGCGCTTCGCGCTCAGATATTTATTCTTTGCACTCGGAATGCTCGAATGAAACTTTAGCAAAAACATCTCTTTCAAATCACAGTTTTTTGTGCATCTCCATGCTTTGAATTTTCTACAAAATTAAAGTATTTAAAATTTAAAATTTAATTTTAATTTAATTTAATACTTAAAATTTAAATAAATTTTAAATGTATTTTGTGAGCTACCTTATAATAAAAAGCTGCAATCCTTTCTCGGACTTTCTTTCCTATCTCGCGTTGTTATGCTAAAAATAGGATTTTTTCATAGAATTTTTTATAGATAAAACAAAAACTCCTACAAGTTTTTTTTTCATACTCTTTACGAGTCGCGCGTCTTTTGGCGTGCTATTGAAATATTTTATTTTTGCATATCAATTTCAACAAATAAATTAAAAACGACGATTTCTTTCAAAAAATTATTTTAAGAAATTTTGCAGAAATTTTTAAACCCTGAAGTTTCTCCAGAAACTGTTCCCCATATTTCGCGTAGTTTGGCTGAAAATTTAAATTTTCGATTCTTTTCATAGTATTTTTAAAGATAAAAGCAAAATGACCATTCCTATCAATCAGTGTTTAAAACAAATTTTGTAGAACTTTTTAAAAGCTATATAATTGATCCTGAAGACTTTTTCCCGTGTGTTGCGTCCTTTGGTTCAAAACATGAATTTTTGATTTTTTATGTTATTTACAATAAATAAAACCAAACTGACAAGTACTATAAAAAAATGGTTAAAACAAATTTTTCAGGACTTTCTAAAAGGTGCAATTCCTCTTTAGAACTTTTTTGCGCATTTCACGTCGTTTGGCTCAAAATTTAAATTTTGCATTTTTGTCATAGTATTTTCTATAAATAAAACCAAAATATCAAATCATATAAAAAATAGGGCACAAAAAACTATAGGTTTTCCAATAAGCTACAATTCTTCATTTAAACTTTTTTACTTATCTGTCATTTCACGTAAAAATTTAATATTCGATTTTTGGATAGCATTTTCGATGGATAAAACCATAACCGTTGATATAACATAACCGTTTAGCATAACAAGGAATTATGGTTAACGAACTGGTCTTCGCATTTGCAGAATGAAACACAGTTACGAAATTAAAAATGCATATAAATATTTTAATTCTGAAAAGTTCAGAAATAAAGGATTCCGAATTTTCTTTTTTCAAAGATGAACAATTTCAAATAGGATCCACTGAAAACTCCACAACTTTAAATGTGTGTTTTTCAACTTTCCAAATGAAAAAGATAAATACAAATTTCGAAGATTTTAACTGATTTAATAAAACTTGTATTGATTTAAAAATTTTCGAATTTAAATTTTCATAATTTGACAAATTTAAATTAAAAGTTCTCAAAAGTTTAATTTGTAACTCCAACACGTTTTGGAATTGAAACCATTTAAAGTTTATAAACTACAAAAAGAAAGTTTTTATATTAATTTTTAGTGTTTCAAAATCAAATATCATAATAACAACAAATTTTAAATGAATTTGGAATAACCTCAAATCCAATCTGAAATTTACTGAAATTGTATTGCTTACGGTTGAAAAATTTTCGTGTTAAAGTATAGCAGTGAAACATCAAAAATTTTAAGTGCAAAAAATCAAAAAATTATTTATTTAAACCACGCAAACATTAAAATTTTATAATTCTAATTCTCTCAAAACGAAGACTTTTAGGTATTATGAATACTTGCATATATTTAATGGAAGTATTGATATTTAAAAAAATTGTATTAATAATTATCAAAACACAAGAAATATGATAAATTCTTGTGTTTTTCATTTTATAATTCTATTTTTAATATGGGGACATATTGTTTCATAGTTTTAATATTTACGTTTACGAATCGATGAAACCATTTATTATTAAACTCGTTTTCAAAACTGTTAAATGTTTTTAACAAATCAATTTTGTTTATACGTAATGCATATATATATATTCAGATCCATTAGGGGTTGTATTTTGTCATGTGACGACACACACACATCGTAGAATAATGCAATATTACTTCCATCAAAATAATTGATACGGGGATGCACTTTGCTCAGAGGCAACACACGCTAGCTTTTAACATGCGTGAAGTTTGCCCGAATGCCCGGGTCAAAAGGATTTTCGAAAGAGGTTCATTTATAAATGATAATGGAATCTCTTCCGAAACAGATGTGAGTGTATTATTTTCATCAAATATTCTTTTTTGGACTTGAAATTGAAAAGTTGTCAAAGGAAGCTATTTTACAAGTACTTTTAATTTCGTATAAATATGCAATCGGTGTCTATTTATTGAAGTAAGAGGGAAAATAATATGATTGTTTTATTATTACTAAACTTCCATATTTTAAAATTCTAATTTTGAGAGCTTTGTATCATTATGTTGAATAATTTGAAATTAAGCCTTTAAAAGTCTAACGTGAAATCGAAAGATCACAGTCAGAGTCTGAATTTCAAATTAGTCAAACTTGATACATTTTTTTGCTTTCTCAAGTCTCTGAGGTCTTTTTCAGAAAAGTTAAAAAATCAATGTCTATTTTATATATAATCTATGGATATGCCATTATATTGCTCAGGTCCAACTTTCAGGAAAAGCTTATGTATAGTAGAATATTCTAAAGGTTCAAGTTACAATGATTCGAAAACTTTTAAGGTAGGGTGGAACGAAACTTCCCAATGCTTTACGTTTAATTTATGTCTGGGATGGGGATCGGTCCCAGGTTATGGACTTATGGAGGCCTTCTAGAAGTTCCTTAATTTTATGAATGCTTCCTTATTTTCTCTTTCCCCTATGAAGAAAGATCCTGCTTCTTAAAAATAATGTCACATTGTTTGTTGATTTATTATTTTCTCCAAATGTAAGAAAGAAATTTCGCAAAACATTTTATCAAACTTTATGTGGACATGTTGTAGAATTTAAATAACATTTTTCACTTTAGTAGTCTTGATTTTAAGACTTTTGCATATTTTCTATAAAGAAAATAAGACATTCACCGAGAAAAATGATGTTCAATAATAAATGTTCAAGGTATAAGCGAGTACCACTAAACATACATATATTAACACGTAACATCTACTATCTTTTTGAGATATTAAACACAAAGTGCTGTTCCTTCTTCTAGATGGCTGTCTTACAGTTAAACGTTACATATTTTAACCTGAATTATCTAGATGTTAAGGGTAAACATCCATTTTTCTCCGTATATGTATTATGTAATATGTATAAAAGAATCTTTCGAAGCTATATTTGTAATTCTCATGGGTATAAGTCACCATGTGGTATTATGGATAGTTGGGTACATTTGTATAAGTTAAATATGCACTAACAGGTTGGAGATACTGTATCCCCTGGATAAATAGGGGATAGTTCGCTAACTGGAATTTACGTAACTGAGAGCTTTCATCAGGGAAATAGAAGACGTGAATGTATAAACTTCTATAATTGTAATCTCTCAGGTAGATTGACACACTTTGTATTTGGAATTTCAAACTCTGTGACGAAAATGTATAATAATAGAAATATAGTGAAATGCAGGTATTGACCATGATTATTGTTATTGAATATGGATGAACTGTTTTCATTAAATATGAAATTATCTTATAGTCATTTTTTTTAAAAAGAGTGAGAAATTATTCAAAAATTGTATAATCAGGATGTTAAACAATTCACTCCCTTTCAGAAGTACATATTTTTTTATGAAGTTTTGAAATCGACTAACAGACTGATTTTTATTTAAAATATAATATCTCTTAAAAATCAGATGTATTGTTTTGTAAATAATTATCTTTTTATTCCTGATTTTGATTTAATTTACGCACATTGACCGTCAACCAACTTCAACCGACAGGTTTTTAGAGTTAAATAATATTTATTGCGTGTTGCTTTATGATACCATAGAAGTATTTTTTAGAACAAAAAATCCCAATACAAAATTTAATTTAAAATTTCAATTTTTTTTTAAATTAAGTATGCAACCATTATTTAATTACAACCTGTGATGGACCAGTGAGTAAACTAAAGTTTTAACAACTTTTTCTAATAAAAGGCCTTTTTTAAATATATACATAAACATCTTCTAAAAAATAACATAAGATGTCTATTGATACCAGCAGATTTCTTTACTCATTGACAAAACTTTATAACATTGTTTGAGTAATGATCAGGTACTTAATTGCTAGTGGAGCATATTGGGGTTCAAATAACCACAACCCAATTTCTAGTTGCAAAGGAAAGAGTTTATTCTAGGCATAAAAAACCTCCACTCCATGAGTGGAGGAAAAAGCCGAAATTGAAATAGTAATCACAAGAGTAAGTCAGACATTACCTCATCCATACAGTGGTAAACGCAAATAATCCAACCTGAGACTCGTTGATAATAGTGGGATGACAAACAGTCCGCCATACAGTAATCCACTCAAAATCGATGCACATAATCCAAAACATGAGACTCGTTCTTATGATATTTAACACCACAATGGCTCACACACATATTCCAAACATGAGACTCGTTCACACTGGCAAATACACGGAACCTCCTACCACAAAGGGTCAACTTGAACTGAACTGAACTTTGAGGAAAAATAATAATTATAAAAGTGAAAACAAATTCCAGATCCAATGACCTATAAAGTCGTGGGAAAAGGTTCCATTCTACCTGCTCGGCGCTGACCTTCGAGTTACGCGCAGAGTTCACAGTTTTATTTCAGGTGAATTTATTTCAGAATGAATAAACTAAAGAGACAATAACTAAGTTAAACTCCCCACAATTTCAGGTGACGGTAAAAAGCAGCCAAATAAACATAAAGAATTGAAGCGTGCTCTATAACAACGTATTAAATTCCACTTACCATATAAGGATCATTTTTGCCTATATTCACATATTAGATGCCCCTCATGACAAGTGGCGCATAATGCACCATTGTAGATCACGCTTTAATTGTATTTTTATTTGAGATAGCTTCAGACTTATGACATGAATATTCCGTTTTCTTAAATCTATGAAAATTTTAATTCTATAAATTGAGATACAATTTGTCTCCTACTTCAGGCAGTCGTAATAAATAAATTTTAAAAGCTATCTGAGTAGTACAACAATTCAGATTGCTCAAGCAAAGAAACCGTTTTTATAAAACATCGAATTCATACATCTTCAGAATGTCAATATTCCAAATTTGCTCTCAAGGAAATTTTTTTGGTTCCATGATGCCTTCACATCGAATCGGCTTTTATAACTTAAACAACAAATTCTGTAATAAACTCAATTATTTTTTCCGTGTAGTTATCGTTTTGAAATATAATCTCAAAATAATTCTTTACTCAGCTTTGAAACAAAAAGAAGCTTATCATATTTAAAACCCTAAAATTGAAAAAATAAAAATTGATTTAAAAAAGCGCTAAGGTAAATGTCCCAGTAATCGTGACGGTCCCAGTGATCGTGAAACTTGGTTATAGTTTGAATATATTGTTAAAAAAATGTATTAAAAGTAACATTCAATGATAAAACCAACTTATTTTTAGCATTTCATAATAACAAATAGAAATTATATTAATTGAAATTAAATAAAATGGAAGAAAATCGGCATCACGATTACTGGGACTAAGGTGACGATTACTGGGACGTTTACCTTACCATGATTTTTTAAATTTTATATTAATAATGTCCGACCATTATCCGAGGAGAAAATTCCGTAAAAAAAATTTCAGTAATGTTATTTTTCCATAACTTTTTGCACTAAAGGAATATAGAAACCTTTGTAGAATTGACTTTTATAATTTTACA
The DNA here is from genome assembly GCA_932066315.1 of Andricus coriarius. Lineage (NCBI taxonomy): Eukaryota > Metazoa > Arthropoda > Insecta > Hymenoptera > Cynipidae > Andricus > Andricus coriarius. The sequence continues at coordinate 13,731 of CAKNWT010315251.1, forward strand.
AAATTGTTGCAGAAACTTTTTTACTCTCTTTTCCTTGAGTTATTGACTTACCACGATTATTTTATCTTTTTGGTGTAAAATGCGAGCATATTATGTCAGAACAATATTCTACTGGAAAAGTTTGAGTAATGCCTTTTTTTAGGTACATGTTGGTCGAGGCTTACCGTGTATGTTTACCATAGTTTCGGTAAGATGGGGCTTTGAAATTCGGATTCCCCGGTAAATTTTAGATCAAAATGCGTAGTTTCAATTCATTAGATGAAATATAAGCCAAAAGGCACAAATTATTATGAAAAATTTTCACTTTTTTATGGAAAACTTTAAAAAATAAAAGAAATTATATATTTTCATATTTTTGTGTGAGTGTAACAAGTTGTGTAAGTTTAACCCGTTGTGGTCACACCACCAAATACACCTCCAGATATTTTTGACTGCAAAAAAATCATAAGTAATGTTGAAACAATACAAAATAGGAAAAAAATATCTCTGAAGCTTCAGTGATTATTTAACTATTCGAAAAAAATTTTTGAGAAAAAAAAACGGAGACAAACCGAAAAAAGCGGAAAGCCCGTGGGGTCCGTTGGACCCCATATGACCACAACGGGTTAAAAAAAATCAGAGAGTTGAGTTTTTGACTTTTGTGAATCCAACATTGACTGCAGCTTTTCTGTATCTATACAATCTTTCAAAGAAAAAATCCTGATCTAGCTTTCAATACTTGATTTAGGATTTCAAATGATTTGCTGAGATGTTATAAGCTTGAGGATTTCAGAAAGTTTTAACTAATTGCCAAAGATTACAGGTTTTCAACAAATTTTTGTACATTTCAAAAGATTCGAGTTATTCTATAAAAAAATTTTATGCAATTCAAGGAATTTCAGAAAAATGTTAAGCTCATTTTCTGTTATAAATTTATTTTTTTGTTTCCTAACAATGATTAAAATATTTTCGCAATATATAATCAAATTTTGATCTGCCGATATATTAATTTCTTTAAATTAGCTTAAAATTTATATTTGACCAACCATTTTACTCGGCTGGTTATGTATCTTCAATGTATAGCATTTTTGAGCCAATAAAAATAGGTCTTGTAAGAAAGGAATCTTTGATAATTTCGCTTTGAAATCTCTCGAATTTAAAACTCTATCTTAGTGTTTTTGTATTCGATAATGTATTTCAAAAATATGTATTTTTAAGTTTCTTAGAAGGAATTTCGTTTATTTAATTTTCAACTCTTCTGAAATTGAATGTAAAGGTCGAAGACGTCTCGTACAGAGTAGATAAATGTACATCAATCTTTAATTTGCCTAATATTATATAATTTTCTCTTGCTCGAATATATTATAAAAATGTAATAATTCAAAAACACTCTAATACGAGCATAAATCTGAATTAGTAAAAAGTAGCTTACCAACTTAGAAAGTGCCTAATTCACAGTACAATTCTGATCATAGCAATGTTTAAGAGCAAATGGTATTTTATAACGTCAAATCCCGACATAGCGAACGTTCATATATTTTTGCTGCCTTTTTATTTTGTAAATTTAAAAAATTTTTAGATTTTCAATAATATTTGTTTTTAATATATATTTGTAAAAAATATCTAAAGAACAAGTTTTTCTTTGAAAATACAAAATTTCAACGAAGCAGGCAGAGGATGATATATTTTCTTCCCTTTTACAAGATTTCAATGCGATACTTTATTTAGTGAAAAATAAGAAGGCGGGATGAAATTGCACTGAACATTCTGTATGTCATATAGATCGGAGAATACAACTTGCCCTTAATCAGAAACATTTAGCTAATTCAGATTCAGATAGCAGGCGAACCTTACTAAACTAAGATGAATAATAAAGTTAAGAAAGAACAAGATTCTTTTAGAGTCTAGGCCTAACTCCCAAGATGAGAATTTCATCCGAAAGAAGAACTCTTCAGCTGGAAAAATCAACTTGCCGGAAAGTACAAATTGATCCGGAAATATTGGATTATCGCTCTAGATCGAACGCGTGAGTTTACGTGTGGAGTTGGGGTGACGTAGACACACGTGTTGGACCTTAGAGAATTGTCCGCATCAACATGGGATCGATTGCACTGGAGATACGTCGGAGAAGATAACTTCAGCTTCACCCCAAGCGCTATGAAAATTCGGATTGTATGTCACGATTTATACGAAAAAACCAGAGAAACCCTGCCATCGGGGAAGGCTAATGTTTATTGTTACCCAGCTAGCCTTCCCTTCACATTACAGAGTCAATCACGTTCATTCCAAATCATAAAACACTTGATGATTTAGCAGTAGCATCCCTTTTAGAATCTTTGATTTTTCCAGTTCATTTTTTTAAGTTTTAGTTTGCAAATTAAGCTTCAATTTTTAATGTATAAAACTCTAGAAACTGATTTCGAATCAAAATAAATATAATTTAACTAAATCCCTTATTTTCTAACTTCTCAAGTTTGAAACATTCGAAAGTCGAAGCGTCTAAGTTTGAAACCCACATATTACACTTCCCGAAAAAACCAGGTCTGTCCTAGGTTTTTGCGGGAAAACCACAGGTCTAAGCCAGGGACAGACCTGGTTTTTTCGGGATATGTGCTATGTGGGAAAGATTTCAAGTTTGGACCTTTCTATAAACCTAAATCCTATGAATATATTTATTTTTGTAGTTTTTAAATTAATTTGAAGCGTATAAGGTATATTAAGTAAATTATTGTCGAAATATTGTTAAATCAGCTGCTGTCTCTCATGAAAATAAAAATATTACCTCAGGTATTGGATGCAAGAGAAATGATGTAGTGCAAGTTTCATGTTAGATAACATATGTTTATACACCACGGTACTAAGATTACATCAATCATTTCTAAACTATCTTTAACTGATATGCTATGCTATCTCCGCTAAAGCATTAGAACCTTCGTTAATTATTATTCTGAAATTGCTAATAACTTACGTATTATATTTTATATAACTGAAAACCGTACATGAAGCCTGGTTTATTTAGACATTCTGAAGAATACTCATTTATCCTTCTAAATGTCTGACGTGTTTTAGGTAATTACAAGAATTCAACCATAAAGTATTAACACACATATTAAATGGCTGCTAACTAATATTTTATTTCTGTTTTGTTGTTCATCTAATTAAAGTACTTGTCATGCCAAAAATCAGATCTCTGAAAAAAAGTTGTCTATGTTTTTAAGTATAAAAATAAGATTACTAGTGGTGTAATTTTACATAAAAACATTATTTTAAATTAATTTTTTTTAAATTGCAAAAAACATTGATTTTAATAATGTCTTGTTGCAAATAAGCTTTTACTTACTGCGGCTTCTTCTCATTTTTACAAAATGGTTGCATTTTAATAAATGATGGTTTCTTTTCGGGGAAAATATTCTCTACAACTGTGCTGTTTTCAATTTTGAAAGGACATTTTTCTATAGCTGAAATTCTTAAAACGATCTTTAAAAAATGAAATATTTATTGAACTAATAACTATATTTGAAGATTATTAAATTATTTTCAAAATTGAAAACAGTAAATTTGCAGGGATTTTTTTTTCCTGAAAAAAAACCATATTTATTAAAATTCAATCCCGGATCGTCGACTCTCCGATAATAGTTATTTTGGAATTTGGCAAGATTTAAATTTCAAAAAAATTCTCGTAGAAAAGTCGCTGAAGGACCTGGTGCACAATGTGGTGCACCCTGATCGTCGACTCTCCGCTAGTAGTTATTTTGGATGTTGGTACAATTTAAATTTCAAAAAAACTCTCGTAGAATACTCGCTGAAGGACCTGGTGCACGATGTGGTGCACCCGGATCGTCGACTGTCCGTTGCTAGTTATTTTGGATGTTAGCACAATTTGAATTTTGAATAAATTCTCGTAGAATACGTGCTGAACGACCTGGTGCACAATGTTGTGCACCCTGATCGTCGACTCTCCGCTGGTAGTTATTTTAGATGTTGGCACAATTTAAATTTCAAAAAAATTCTCGTAGAATACTCGCTGACGGACCTGGTGCACGATGTGGTGCACCCGGATAGTCGACTCTCCATTG
>CAKNWT010315257.1:0-12254 GCA_932066315.1 Andricus coriarius
TATCCTTAGAAATTGACGCATAATCGCCCGGCCAGCAGGTTTCTTGAAGTGCTATCAAGTCAGTATCGTATGTCTTTGCTACCTCAATGAGTTCGCTAAAACCGCCAGTATTTAGACTACGCGCGTTCAGAGTTCCCACCCTTAGATATTTTACTGTAGTTTTTTGTTTTTGAAAGTTAGCCATGGTAATTTTAGGAAAATCCGCACGTTAGGATCCTATTCCGATCGTAGGTGAGTCCGCCGTCCTAGGAGTGATGACCCCCATAACTCCCCAGGCCTAGATATGGGGGCTTTCCGACTCTGACAAGGACCATGTCAACTTGTCGTCAGACACATTACGGTTTCATCCTCATATCCCAACATCCCCCTGCAAGGCAGCTCGCCCACTGGCATCAATACCCCTTTGGCCCTATACAGGCGAATCATTCCACACATCACTTGCGGGCAGTGTCATCGCTGCAGTGTCCAATGAGGCAGCAGGATTTTTCCCTTACAAGATTTTTAGTTTTGGTTCGGGTAGTGTTTCTAGGTGGGTACACGCTGCACCTTGGCTTGCCAGAACCCACCCATTGCGTATCAGCGCGAATGGGTGGGTCCCTTCAAGCCATGGTTGTCGTGTACCTATTTTTTACCAGTGTGGGCTCACCACACCCACGACTGGTTCCTATCGGCTGTCCGCGACTGCTTATTCTTGTATTCGCAGTTAACCTGAGGGGCTGTTCAGCCTTACGGGCCGTTCCTCTATCCGCAACCTGAGGACGCGCTACGTAGTGGTGACAGGGACCCACCGAGCAGCCAACAGGCACCATATAAAATCAAAATTTTGAAAAAAGAAAAAATAGGACCTTTATTTTTTTGGATTTCGAAACTTTTTGGGGGAATCGTTTGAATTTATTTCAAAGTCGCCATTTTGGACCACCCTAATGCACATGTACAGTAAATTCTAGCAAAGCGCCTTTTTCAATAAGTACCTCTCCCTTCCAATACCTCTGAATTCGGTATTGGTCAGTCGATTGACGAATCTATAACTTCGTTGTCTCTCAAATCGTTGGAAATCGCCTATATCTCCAATACGATGCACCGTATACTAATGTTTTCGCATCAAGTTTATATCTACGTTGTTATTAGGTTTATGTCCATGTAATGCACTCGAAATGAACATACTAATTTGGAATGTTTAACTGCAATACGCCAACCGGTGCCAAAAATCAGAACTAGAAACAGTAGGTAGAATTTTAAAGATGCATTTTAATTTGTGCATAGTAGTGTTTTTACGATTTTGTTGTGGAGTTTAAAGTATTTATTGCATACTAAACACAAGTCTTTATCAAAAACAACGTGTTTTAGATTTTAATACGTTTTCTGATTGTACCAACAACAATTTTGAATTTGATTTAATCTTAGATTTTAGAATAGAAATTTCGGATTTATATGATTCTGCTAGGTTAGGTCCATAAAATACAATATTTATTCCGAAGCTTATATTTTCTAGACAAGGTCACAAATTCTTATATTTTTCAAAATAACGCATAATTAATGTAGTTTGCCATAGTTCAATAGCATTAAAACATATTTGATTTTAATCATTGTATGTTCCTCCTTAAATGCATTCCAGAGTCACGATCGAGCGCAGAGGAGGCTAGTGAAGAACTCCTTCGTCGTGGAGTTAGCCGATGGTCATCGGAAACTCCGTCATTTGTTCCTTTTCAACGACGTCATCGCCTGCGCCAAGTACAAAGCCTCAGGCCGAGATAAATTCACCTTTGAATTAAAGTGGTATATCCCCGTTGCGGAGGCCGCTGTTCTAGAAGATGGTGTCGAACCTAGGGAAAACAGTCCCGCAAATGTCGTCGCTCTCAGGTAATTTACTGTAGTGATGTGTAAAAGGGGCATCGGGTTAGGTTATCTAGTTAGAGTTCTACGGAAATTTCAGAGGCGGCGCAGCCCCAGGAGGCACAGGGGACAATGCACCCCCCCTCCCCCTCTAAAAATTGACCAGGGAGGGGCAAAGTATTGATTTGCCCCCCTCTGAAATCGAATTATTAAATTCATGGGATCGTCGGAACTGGAAATCTTTTAATTCCTTCTTGCTTTGTTAAATCTTTGGGAAATCATTTAAATCTTTGTGAATTCTATACAAATCTGTGCGAAGTATTTGAAATCTTTGTGAAATCATTAGGAAATATTTGTTTAAACTTTGAAATCTGTCTAAAACCTTTGAAATCTTTGGGGAATGTTTGTGAAATCTTTTTAAAATCTTTGTGAATTCTGTAAAAAATCATTAGGAAATCATTGAAGTCTTTGTACAATCTTTAAAATCTACCTGAAATCTTTGTAAAATCTTTTAAATCTTTGGGAAATCATTGAAAGCTTTGTAAAATCTTTGCGAAATCATTTAAATCTATCTGAAATCTTTGTAAATTCTCTAAAAATCGTTGCGAAATATTTGAAATCTTTGTGGAATCATTAGGAAATCATTGAAATATTTGTTTAATTATCGAAATCTATTTTAAATCTTTATGAAATAATAAAAGTCTTTGTAAAATCATTAAAATCTATATGAAACCTTTGCGAAATATTTGAAATTTTTGTAAAACCTTTAAAATCTTTGGGAAATCATTGGAATCTTTGTGAATTCTGTAAAAATCATTGCGAAATATTCGAAATCATTTAAATATTTGTTTAATCATCGAAATCTATTTTTTTATCTTTATGAAATGATAGAAGTCTTTGTAAAATCATTAAAATCTATCTGAAACCTTTGCGAAATATTTGAAATTTGTTTACAACCTTTGAAATCTTTGTAAATCATTGGAATTTTTGTGAAATCTTTTCAAAATCTTTTTGAATTCTGTAAAAATCATTGCGAAATCTTTTTAATCATTAGGAAATCATTGAAGTCTTTGTTCAATCTTTAAAATATATCTGAAATCTTTGCAAAAGCTTTGAAATCTTTGGGAAATCATTGAAATCTTTGAGAAAGCTTTGTAAAATCTTTGTGAAAACTCTAAAAATCTTTGCGAAATCATTCAAATCTGTCTTAAATCTTTGCGAAATATTTAAAATCTTTGTAAATTCTCTAAAAATCTTTGCGAAATATTTGAAATCATTAGGAAATCATTGAAATATTTGTTTAATCATCAAAATCTATCTGAAATCTTGATGAAATAATAGAAGTCTTTGTAAAATCATTAAAATCTATTTGAAACCTTTGCGAAATATTAAAAAAAATTGTAAAACCTTTGAAATCTTTGGGAAATCATTGGAATATTTTTAAAATCTTTGTGAATTCTGTAAAAATCATTGTGAAATATTTGAAATCATTGAAATCTTTGTACAATCTTTAAAATCTATCTGAAATCTTTGTAAAATCTTTGTGAAAATTTTAAAAATCTTTGCGAAATCATTGAAATCTTTGTGAAATAATAGAAGTCTTTCTGAAATCTTTGGTAAATCATTTAAATCTTTGTGAAATCTATTTAAAATCTTTGTGAATTCTCTAAAAATATTTGTGAAATATTTGAAATCTTTGTGAAACCATTGAAATCTTTGTTCAATCTTTTGAAATCTATCTGAAAGTTTTTTTAAATATTTGTCAAATCTTTGAAATCTTTGGGAAATCATTGATATCTTTGTGAAAGCTTCGTAAAATCTTTGCGAAATGTTTGAAATCTTTTTGGAATCATTAGGAAGTCATTAAAGTCTTTGTTCAATCTTAGAAATCTATCTGAAATCTTTGTGAAATAATAGAAGTCTTTGTGAAATCTTTCAAATCTATCTAAAATCGTTGCGAAATATTTTAAATCTTTGGGAAATCATTTAAAAGTTTTTTAACATCTTTGTGGATTCTCTAAAAATCCTTAGCGAAATATTTGAAATCTTTGTGAAATAATAGAAGTTTTTGTAAAATCTTTAAAATCTATCTGAAATTTTTGCGAAATATTTGAAATGTTTGAAATCTTTGTGAAATATTTATGAATTCTCTAAAAACCTTTACGAATTATTTGAAACCATTGAATCTTTGTTCAATGTTTGAAATCTATCTGAAATCTTTATGAAATAATATAAGTCTTTATGAAATCTTTAAAATCTTTGTGAATTCTTTAAAAATATTTGAAATATTCGGTAATATTAGTGAAATTATTGAAATCATTGTGAAATGATTAAAGTTTTTGTGAAGTCTTTTAAATTTAAATCTATACAAAATCTTTGCGAAAACAGTGAAATCTTTGAGTAATCATTGAAATCTGTGTAATCTTTGAAATCTTTGGCAATGTGAATTTTATACCTGTATTTATTATTGTTTATTTATTATATACATTTAATTTTTATATAGTATAATATTATTATGCTACGTCCATATTTTACCATTCAATATTATAAGTCTATGCCCCTGCTCTCCTCTAGAAAAAAAGGCTCCGCCGCTTCTGGTAACTTGGGACTGCGAAAATAAGTTCTACGGCTTCATTACAGACATACATTACTTAAGATTACGCAGTAGGTTCTACAATACTTGAACCTGCGCACTATCTTTCTATGAAACTTGAGGCTGCGCAGTAGAATTCCAAAATGTCGAGTACTTACAAGACCATTTTTTATTTCTTAAAAACTGATGACAATTTTTGAACTGAAATCTAATATATGATATCGGAAATTTGTTAAATAAAAGTACAAAATATCTTACAGAACTTATAAGAGTCATGATTAACGATATTATAAAAGATAAAGTTACATCATCTTTGAAAACCTTAACCCTCCCAGATAGCAACTTATCCAATTCCCACCTTGCCGACATTTTTTGGACTACCAATTCCACACGAAAGGAGATATCGAGCTGAAAGTTTAGGAAAATAAAGAAAAAGGCAATAAGGTACATTTATGTACTTGAGTTTTGTGTTTAAAGTCTTTCAATGTGTTGCAAATTTGTGAAATTAAATTAAGGACACTAAGGAATGTCTGTATGGTCCTAGATTTTTAAAATTGCAAAAAAAATTTTTAATAATTGTTTTTGTAATTCTAAACATTTAGCACCATAAAAACGACCCTTAGTCCCTTTTCATTATTTTCCCAAACTTTCAGCTCGATATCTCATTTCGTGTGAAATTGTTATGGTACAAAAATGTCGGTAAGGTAGGAATCGTATAAATTTCAAATGCCGTTGAACTCTTCTGCGCGTCCTCAAATTCCGTAAAACTCTACTGAGCATCTTTAATTTCCGTATAACTCTTCTTCACTTAGTCCCAAGTAAATTACTTCAGTTTCTCATCATAAATCTGCCCCTTCTCTTCTCTCAAATCGCACTTGTAAATTCCTTAAATATAATTCTTTTACAATTTTGTCAAGCGAGCAGTTAAAATTCGTGATGTCGGGTCGGGCTGACGCGACGGCCTAACCCGACAACCATCAAAACAGCGTAACAATAACTCATCTCTTTTTTCAGATCACAAGCCTGCACAGTTAGGGACCAAATTCTCTGGGAGGAACGGAACGACGAGAAGCGAATTCGCTTAGGTAGTAGAGGAGCCGATAAAAACAGGAAGAAACTAGCAGAACTGGAGGCTCAACTGGTTTTAGCTTCGCCAAATTTGGTATTACGGGTCTCTCACAAGAGTCAGAACAGGGTACAGAATTCGTACACCTTCTTCTTGTCGAGTGAGTTCGAACGCTCGCAATGGATCGAGGCAGTTGAGGCTTTACAGCAGGGTGGACAACCACCAGGATCACTTCCTCTTTCAATGTACGAACTCCAGGCTTGGGTAACTGCCTGCAGAACTTATCTCCAAACGGATATGGGAAGCTATTTGCTTCGGTCCAGACGAGATGAGAGTCTTCTCCTTGGAGATCTTCATCTTACTCTTTTGGGACTCACGCCTCCAGGTCTTGATAGATCGGGTGATCTCTTCATCATCGTAGAAGTCGACAGCTACGGGCATTATTTTAAGCGTGCGAGGAGTCGAGTTGCTAGAGGACAAGCACCCACTTGGGGTAAGATATGCGCAGTAAATTGTAGCAACTTCTAACCGGCGGCAGTATCTGGGTGGTGACTCTTGACTTGCCGAGATCTCGAATAGTGTTCAAATGGATGACCGTTCAGAATTCTCGCTTTGTCGTGTTGTCACGAGGTTTGACGTCGAGGATGGATGTGGGTACTCGATGTTATTGAATATCTACATCCAAGCTCGTCCTGTCGACATTAAAAAACCATCTGCAGACGGTAGGGGATTTTAGAGATTGAAAAATCCGACAGACAGAATTGAGTACTTAGAGTAATTGGGTGATTTGAGACGGGAAGTGACCTAAAGAGTGTAATTTCTGACGATCTCCTGTGGGAGATTTGAAACATGCGAAAATATAATATATCGCCAATTTCAGGTGAAACTTTCGTCGTGGAACTCGAGGGAAGCCAAAATCTAAGAATCCTTCTTTACGAAGAATGTGGCGGCCGATCGGTCCTGAGAGGAAAATGTACCCAGCGTTTGAGCAGATCTTGGCTTCTGGAGGATCAGGTCGACCAGGTAAACAAGGCAATGAATTTGGGTCCTGCGACACTTGACGCGTCACTTAAGTTCGTACCGAGTGAAGTTACCTTAAGGAGAGTACCTTCTGCAAAACCTCAAGGCCTCTTTGGAGCCAAAATACAGCAAGTCTGCAAGTAAGTTGCAACTTAGTCTAACAAGTTATCTTTAGGAATATCTATGTATTAAGAGAGACGGTTATTGATTGTGGATAATTTTATCTTCTCAAGGCGGGAGAAGCGAGATGTGCCTTTCATTGTAACGGCTTGCGTCCGAGAAGTCGAGAGGCGAGGTGTCGGCGAAGTTGGTCTTTATCGTGTTTCTGGCTCTGCTTCCGATTTGGCCAAGCTGCGGAAATCTTTCGAAAGCAATTCTTACGAGGCTGAACAACTATTGAAGGAGGTAAGAACACTGGCAACGTTTAGTTGATCTTACAATTAGATCTCGTGAAACTTGCACAGTGGATCGTAGTATATTGTAGATATGCGCAGTAGTTCATAGCAATAGATCTGATTGTTCTCAAAAACATACTTCACCAATTTTTTGTCCTTTCAGGTGGACGTGCACTCTGTAACTGGAGTCTTGAAGCTGTATTTGCGAGAAATGCCTGAGGCTCTCTTCACTGACGCCCTCTATCCGGCATTTTTAGAAGCTTTTCAGACCGGAGAGATCTCCAGAAATACGGCATTGCGCAGAGTTTACGAAGGTCTGCCTGCAGTAAACAAAGCCGTCATCGACTTTCTCCTAGCTCATTTAATTCGCGTCAACAAGCACGAAGGCCAAAACAAAATGTCCCTGCATAATCTAGCGACCGTCTTTGGTCCGACTTTGTTGCGTCCTGGGATGAGCAACCGAACCGACCAAAAAAGCAGAGATCCTCTCGCTGCCGGTACCGTCGACGTGATGGCACAGGCCGGGATTCTCTATTGTTTTTTGCAAATGCAGTTGCAAACGCAACAAAGCAATCAATCACTCTAGTCGAGAGCTTCGTACAGATCAATCATTTACGTACTTTTAACCTGCAATTACCCTGAACAAATCCCACTGCAAATGCTTATGGCGTTTATTAGCGTCGAAGATTCTATATTCAAAGTTAACCAGATTTCTGTGGACTCCGCGGATTCAGTGACCTCAATATTTGGAAACAATTCACATTGATTATGTAAAAATCCGCATTGAATATGTAGTAATCCACATTCGTAAGTAGCGTAGCAGAAAGTGATATATTTTATACTTTGCGATTGTATTTAGGCGTGCTTGCCACGTCGGTCTTTTTGCTGGAGGGAATGAAATTCAGCTTTTTTATACGAGAAGAAAAAAAAAGAGATGATTTTTATCCGAGAGGTATAGCCGATGACGCTTCGAAAATGTACACTTTTTGCACTCGCGTGTTCCTATAGATATTTCTGATAAAAAAAAACCCTTATTGTCCCTGCGTGTACTCGTAGATCCTCGGTGACCTCTCTTTTTATAGAACCTTTACAAAATTTCGAGGAGTAGAAAGCAATCCCGGGTCCTTTGTACTTCAACGTGTGTAGATAAAAATGCGTTTAGTGCTTCTCGTCGCTTCAAGACTGATTTTTCCGTCTCTGGTTAAATGTTACTAGACGACTCCGTCGGTATTTTTTTAGCTATTGTGTACCTCGAAAATAAAATAATAATGTTTGAAGAAATTAGAAATATGACCATTAGGTGAAAAATCTATATAATGTAGTTTTTATAAAAGCGAGATTAAATCTTGAGTTGTGTTAGACAATACTGTCTCTTATGCATGATGTTCGGTGCAAAATTTAGCATCAGAAAAATGTTTGACATTTAGTTTTTTAGCATTTTATATTGAAATTTGAATAGTGGGTCTGTATGTCTACTGCGCATGTGCAATTATTTCGCGCGCATGTTCATTATGCGTAGAAAGTCTTGGAAGGTTTCGATACGCATGCGCAGAAATATTTTAAGTGTTCTACTCGTACACATGGGCAGTAGATTTTTAATCAACCTAGACCTGCGCGCAAGATCGGAATGCGAATTGGACCAACATTTTAACCATCAGACACTACATTTAATGAGAGATGTAACAAATGATCGTCTTCAACCTGAAACAATCCTGCAGACGCACATTCCGAAAGAGAAAACTGTTAAAATCCATCCTTTTGTTAGCACGAAGTACACACCTATCACCGTACAATTTGGCAGTACAAATGATTACTGGTATTTTTCACACAAATAAACATAATGCAAATTCTGCAAAAGTAAACAAAATCAGTGCTGAATAAGATCCGTATTGAAAACCAAACTTGTGAGACACGTGAGACGATGGATTATGATAGTATAGTTTCGAAAACGGTTTTTCGCTGTTTGTAACTGTTTTCTACAAGTGTATGAAAGACTGCACCTGCATAATATTGTGTGTATGTGTGCATGCGTGTGTGGTTATGTGCGTGACCCAGTCTTTGTATATGTAATTTACCATTTACATATGACGTTTCCTCTAGACGCACACACTCGGAACATTTCCGGGTGCAGAAAAATTACGTGCGTCCCCTTCTGTACATTCTGACGACATGTAAAGATAACATCACTACCCATTATTAGAGCATTATTATATATTGTATAATGTATATGTATTATGATTATTATTATTATTATATTATTTTATTAATTATAATATTATTGATTTTCTGCGATTGAAGTATCGATTGTTATTGCGCATCACGAACCAGCTTGTGCGTGGAAAGAAGGATGTACTGCCAAAAACCATTTTAGTACGCAAATATATGAAATTTATAAACTTTTCAACTTGTAGTTTTTTTATAGTTTTAAGAAGGGTTTTTCGAAAAGACTCAATTTCGTTCCCGAAGTTTATTAATGACTAACAATCACATATATGTCAATAGGATCGAATATAGTGATCAGAATTGCTAGGCGCTTCTGACTTTTTACTAATTCGATGCGACGAAGCGGGATCGATCGTTTTAGATGCAAATCGCCGATCACATGTGAAGCACGTGTCGCCTGACTGACAAGTTTTGATATCAAGTTCAGAATCGATCGGCGATATTATTCTCAAATTGTGATTCCTGACAATTTCTCGCTGGGGGCGGAAGTGGCAATCGAACCGGTGTCGCTGCAATGTTGTTCCACAAGCCGGGTAGTCGTGATCCGTCAGAACCATTACATTGCATCCCTGAAGAAACATTAATTAAATTACATAATTTGTTTTGAATAATTAAAAAAAAATTTAATCAGATTAGGATTACCAAGTGGTGCAGCTTCGTAAAGATCGTGTAATGCAGAGATTCGAACCTTAGTCCACTCAATGCTTTTGTAGTTCTCAGAAATCCCTTTCTCGTTACTAGTCCCTTGATTTTCCCACTCACGCATATACCGGAAATACGTTCTTAATGCATCATCGCTTATGGCACTCTTGCAAACCTAAATACAATTTTCTTTAAACAATTATTTTGCAAAAATTAAAAAATCAAGTGAAGCTTTTGTTCAGCAAATACGTTCTGTAACTGCTCCGTAGCAAGGGGGTAACATTGTTATATCTGGTTATATAACGAATTTTACTGTTCAGTGAAATACTTTTTCTACAACTGGAAGATAATGTTGAGTAACTTTTTTACCGAATGATGATGTACCTACCATTTCCATGAATAAAAGTTGTAATAATTCTCTAGCAGTGTGATGTAATTGTTTTAGAAGAAGAATGTAACAGTTGTTCTGTAACTTGGTTACACGCATGGACTATTACAGTGTCACGTAAGTGAACTGTAACGGCGATGTAACAAATTGACATACCTGCTATGTAACAATCGTATAACATTTGTTCCGCAACTTGGTTACATCCGTGGACTATAACCATTTTGTTATAGAATTACGTAAGTGAAATTTAAGAGTGTTAATGTGGGGTTTTCTAAGCTGTGCATAATGCACAGTAGTAACAGCTATGTAACAATTTGACATGACTGTTATGTCACAAACGTGTATCATTTGCACTTTATGTTGGTTATACGCATGATATATATATGAATTGTGTTATCTTGTTACGTAACAATTATCAAATGGTCTGGAGGATTTGTCTAAGAAATTAATGATATATTATGGAAATTATTAAAAAAATTATTATCGAATATGAATATATCTTCTTGAAATATTAAACAAAATTATTGATAATAATCAATTTGACATGACTGTTATGTCACAAACGTGTATCATTTCGACGGTCCCGAGCCATTTTGACGTATCTTCAGCGAACGTAACTCGCAACATCTATTCCACAGTGTCGTATCTCTTGATAGTGTTTTAAATGTGTCGTAACTCTTTTTCTTAGTTTTTGAAAACGGAGCAATCCAAAATTCAAAATGGGTTTAAAAATAATAAATCAATTTATACCTCGCTTTTTCAAGCATGCAAAATTAAAACGTGTCAGTAGATATACGTTAAGTATTATAGAAACTCAAAAATGCTGTAGAATTTTTTTAAATGTTTATTATAATCAGAAAAAAAAGTTGTTTTTTTTCATGAAAACCATTTTTTCGATAATCAAATTTTTTAAATTTATAATATATTATATTTTTAATTCATGAAACATTTAATGTTTTTATTCTTATAACAAGTAAACGAAAAGTCTCCTAAAAGCTCTAGAAACGCAACGAAATCATTTGATGAAATTCGTAAAATAATTCTCATCTAATATCACTCATCGTCCTTGTAGGTTTCATTTTTCTCCGGAAATTAAAAATAATTGAATTATTGATAACTTACGCGTAAAAAAAAATTAAAAAATTATCGTTAAACATAACTTTACAGTTCAGACTACAGTTCCAAAGGTGAAAAATTGTATTTGAAAAAATTCTAACAAAACAACTGAATGTTTCCACAAGATTCAAACGCACTCTGCAAGTCAAATTTAATTTATTTTTACAGTTGACTATTATAACAATTTTAGCTCATCTTGGATGAAACCTACATTCAAAATCTCTTCGTCGATGATGCCTCTCTCACTTAAACTGACGTTTTTATTCACTGACATGTCCATTTCTGACAGATTTAAACCTGAAAAATCAAAAGAAATAACACTCTTTCAACTGTTTTCTCTTCAGAAGTTACTTCAGTTAATGCAAAAATGTTTTAGACGACAATTACGACAGTATGGAACGGAACAAACTTGAAAAATCATAATTCACCAAACTTTCAATAACGTCGCATTTTTTCTATACATTTTTCATAAATTGAGTAATAATACCATTAAATTGACCAAATTTTAGTTCAATAAAATATATGCACATCAATATTTCCTTTAAAAACGAGTTACGATATAATTAAAACACTATTAAGAGATACGACACTATGGAATAGCTGCTGCGAGTTACGATACTTTTCCAACGTGTCAACGAAATACGACAGTTTTAACGCATTCGCTGGAGATACGTGAAAATGGCTCGGGACCGTCGATTTGCACTTTATGTTGGTAACACGCATGATCTATATGAATTTTGCTATCTTGTTACGTAACAATTACAAATGGTCTGGAAGATTTGTCTCAGAAATTGATGATATATTACCGAAATTATTTACAAAATTATTATGGAATATAAGTACATCTTCTTGAAATATTAAAAAAATTATTGATAATAATCTTCGAATCCATATAATTTATTTAGCATGAAAACTTCTTTTACAGGCATTGAAACTTTTAAATTCTTAAAATTAAATGGAATAAAAATATTCACTTAT
>CAKNWT010315261.1:0-11730 GCA_932066315.1 Andricus coriarius
CTGTTAATTTTAATTCCCGTCTATCTTTTTTAATATCCTCTTCTCTAGCTCGTCATATCCTTTTCTATCTCTTTGTCAATCTCAATTTATGTCTATCTTTTTCAATCCCCTCTTTTCTTTCTTCTATCTCTCTTGTCTATCTCATCCTATACTACATTATCAACGTCTTCTCTATCTTTCTTTATCTCTTGGTCAATTTAAATTCCCGTCTATCTTTTTTAATCCCTTCTTCTCTATCTCATGCCATCCTTTATTTATTCATTTCAATCTTTTTCGATCTCTGTTGATCTAAATTCCCGTCTATCTTTTTTAATCTACTCTTTTCTATCTCATCCTATCTTTTATCTATCCATTGCAATATTTTTCTATCTCCTCTTTTCTATCTCCTCTTTTCTATCTCATATTATCCTTTATCTCTTTATGTCAATCCTTTCCTATCTCTCCGTTCATCTAATTTCACGTCTTATCTATTTCAATACCCTCTTCTCTATCTCGTCCTGTCCTTTACCTATCATTCCAAGTCAATATTTTTCTATCTCTCTTGTCTATCTCATCGTATACTACACCTATCAACGTCTATCTTTCTCTATCTCTTTGTCAATATAAATTTAAACCTATCTTTTTCAGTCCCCTCACTTCTATCTTATTCTATCCTTTATCTATCCAAGTCAATATTTTTCTATCTCTCTAATCAATCTCTAATCAATCCTTTTCTATCTCTGATAATCTAAATTCTTGTCTATCTTTTCTAATCTCCTCTTTTGTATCTGATCCTAGCCTTTATCTATCCACTTCTATATTTTCCTATCTCCTCTTTTCTATCTCATCGTTGCATATATCTATTAACGTCTATCTTTTACTATCTCTTTGTTAATCTTTTACTTAAGTCCTTTTCAATCCCCTCGTCTCTATCTCATATTATCCTTTATCTCTTCATGTCAATCCTTTCCCATCTCTTCGTCTATCTAAGTTCACGTCTTATCTTTCTCAATACCCTCTTCTCTATCTCGTCCTATCCTTTATCTATCATTCCAAGTCAATATATTTCTATCTCTCTGGTTTATCTCATCCTACACTATATCTGTCAACGTCTATCTTTCTCTATCTCTTTGTCAATCTAAATTTATGTCTATCTTTTTCAATCCCCTCACTTCTATCTTATCCTATCCTTTATCTATCCAAGTCAATATCTTTCTATCTCTGTTTCACTCTAAATTCCCGTTTATCTTTTTTAATCTCCTCTTCTTTATCTCATCCTATCCACGTCAATATTTTCTATCTCTCGTCTATCTCATCCTATACTACATCTACCAACGACTATCTTTCTTTGTCTCTCCTGTCAATCTGAATTTACGTATATCTTTTTCAATCCCCTCTTCTCTATCAACCCACGTCAATCTTTTACTGTCTCTCTGTCCATCTAATTTCACGTCTATCTTTTTCAACCCCCTCTTCTCTATCTCATACTATCCTTTATCTATTCACGTCAATTTTTTCCATCTCTGTTAATATAAATTGCCGTCTATATTTAGTAATCCCTACTTCTCGATCTTGTATTATCCTTTATCTATTTATGTCAATTTTTTTCTATCTCTTTTAATCTAAATTTACGTATATCTTTTTCAATCCCCTCGTTACCATCTTATCCTATCCTTTATTAATCCACGTCAATATCTTTCTATCTCTCTTTCATTCTAAATTTCCGTTCATCTGTTTTAATCTCCTCTTCTTTATCTCATCCGATCCACGTCAATCTTTTTCTATCTTTCTGTCAATCTAAATTCCCGTCATCTTTTTTAATCCCTTCTTCTCTATCTCATACTTATATCTTTTTCGATCCCCTCTTTTCTATCACACCCTATCCTTCATCTATCCACGTCAATCTTTTGCTATCTCTCTGTCCATCTAATTTCACGTCTATCTTCCTTAATATCCTCTTCTCTATCTCATCCTGTCCTTTATCTATCATTCCAAGTCAATATTTTTCTATATCTCTTGTCTATCTCATCCTATACTACATATATCAACGTATATCTTTCTCTATCTCTTTCTCAATCTAAATTGACGTCTGTCTTTTTCAATCAACTCATTTCTATCTTATCCTATCCTTTATCGATCCAAGTCAATATTTTCTATCTCTCTTTCACTTTAAATTGCCGTCTATCTTTTTTATTCTCCTCCTCTCTATCTCATCCTACCCACGTCAATCTTTTTCTATCTCTGTTAATCAGAATTCCCGCCTATCTTTTTTAATCCCTTCTTCTCTATCTTATACTATCCTTTATCTATTTATGTCCATCTTTGTCTATCTCTGTTAATCTGAATTCCTATCTATCTTTTTTAATCTCCTCTTTTCTATCTCATCCTATCCTATATCTATCCTCTTCAATATATTTTTATCTCCTCTTTTCTATTTCATCGTATCATATATCTATTAAAGTCTACCGTTTACTGTTTTTTGTTAATCTAAATTCACTTACGTCTTCTTCAATCACCCCTTCTCTATCTCATATTATCCTTAATCTCTTCCTGTAAATACTTTCCTATCTCTGTGTCCATCTATTTTCACTTCTATCTTTTTCAATACCTTCTACTCTATCTCGTCCTATCCTTTATCTATCATACCAAGTTAATATTTTTCTATATCTCTTGTCTATCTCATCCTATACTACATCTATCAACGTATATCTTTCTCTATCTCTTTGTCAATCTAAATTTATGTCTATCTTTTTCAATCCCCTCATTTCTTTCTTATCCTATTCTTTATCTATCCAAGTCAAGATTTTTCTATCTCTCTTTCACTCTGAATTGCCCTCTATATTTTTTAACCACCTCTTCTTTATCTCATCCTATCGTCATCAATCCTTTTCTATATCTCTGTCAATCTAATTCTAAATTCCCATCTATGTTTTTCAATCCCCTTTTCTCTACCTTAAACTATCCTTTGTCTATCCACGTCAATCTTTTTTTATCTCTCTGTCACTCTAAAGCGCCGTCTATCTTTTTTAATCTCCTCTTCTTTATCTCATCCTATCCACGTCAATCTTTTTCTATCTCTCTGTCAATCTAATTTCTCGTCTGTCTTTTTTAATCCCCTTTTCTCTATCTCATACTATCCTTTATCTATTCATGTCAATCTTTTTCTATCTCTTTTAATCTATATTCCCGTCTATCTTTTTCAATCCCCTCATCTCTATCTCATACTATCCTTCATCTATCCATGTCAATCTTTTACCATCTCATTGTCCATCTAATTTCACTTATTTTTTAATCTCCTCTTTTCTATCTCATCCTATCCTTTGTCTATCCATTTCAATATTTTTCTATATTCTCTTTCTCTTTTCTATCTCATCGTATCATATATCTATTAACTCCTATTATTTCCTATCTCTTTGTCAATCTAAATTTACGTATATCTTTTTCAATCCTCTCTTCTCTATCACACCCTATCCTCTATCTATCCACGTCAACCTTTGACTATCTCTCTGTTCATCTAATTTCACGTCTATCTTCTTCAATCCCTCCTTCTCTATCGCCTACTATCCTTTATCTATTCACGTCAATTTGTTTCTATCTCTGGTAATCTGAATTCTCGTCTATCGTTTCTAATCCCTTCTTCTCTATCTTATACTATCCTTTATCTATTCATGTCAATCTTTTTCTATCTCTGTTCATCTAAATTTATGTATATCTTTTTCAATCCCCTCATTTCTATCTTATCCTATCCTTTATGTATCCAAATCAATATTTTTCTATCTCTCTGTCAATCTAAATTCCCGTCTATTTTTTTCAATCCCTTCTTCTCTATCTCATACTGTCCTTTATCTATTTCTGTCAATCTTTTTCTATCTCTGTTAATCTAAATTCTTGTCTATCTTTTTTAATCTCATATTTTCTATTTTATCCTATCCTTTATCTATCTACTTCAATATTTTTTATCTCCTCTTCTCTATCTAATCGTATCATTTATCTATTAACGTCTATTTTTTTCTCTCTCTTTGTCAATCTGGATTTACGTATAACTTTTTCAATTTTTTCTTCTCTATCACACCCTATCCTTCATCTATCCACGTCTATCTTTTACTATCTCTCTGCCTATCTAATCACACGTCTATCTTTTTCAGTACCCTCTTCTCTATCTCATCCTGTCCTTCATCTATCACGTCCAATCACCTCTTTTCAATCTCATACTATCCTTTATATAACATCCGCGGTTAGGAAAGATCAGTGCGCCCAATTTGGATCCCCAACCTCACTGCGCATGCGCCACACCAGCAGCCTCATTGGATGTTGATCGCGCGCTAATTTAAAATGATTAAATATGCAAATCAATTTTTAACCATATATAATAATCATAAAGTAAAAAAATATATTATGAATGATCTTAAATTTAGATTCGTGAAAAAAGGTATTCCTTCCTTTGGATTTAAAATCAATAATTCATTTGTAAGGAGTACAATCACATAATTATTTCACCTTGCACTCTAAAAAACTATTTTGTGCTCTGAAAATTAATTGTTATTATTTCCACAATGATGATTTATTATGAAAAATTGATTTACACATGTAAGAGTTTAAAAAAGCGCGCCATTTACAGCCAATGAGACTGTCGATGCAACGCATGCGCAGTGCAGTTCGGGAGTTGAATTGGGAGCACTGGGAAATATAGAGAAAAGGATTGAAAAGGATTGAAATTCGTAATGGATAGATAGACTAAAAGATAGAAAAAGATTGAGGATAGGAAAAGATAGCGTTTTAGGGACGCAAAGTGATTAAGAGGGATAGAATAGTTCTACATTTGTGATAAAATTAATAAACTTTCTTTCCAGATATCTAAAAAAAAAATGGCATCATGGGATTTCTATGACCCAGAAGATATGAAAAACACACCATCCTGCAAGGATGGAATCAGTGTGGAGACAGAATCTCGATACCGATCAGAAGGTGTCAAATTCATTAAGGATCTTGCCGGAGAATTAAAATTGGGCTACAAAACTACAGCCACGGCAATATTTTTTTTTCATCGAGCTTTTATGAACCTTTCTTTTAAGGAATATCCTCGATACACCACAGCATGTAGTTGCTTATTCATTGCTGGAAAATCAGAAGAAACCCCAAAGCGAAGCAGTGCTTTTATGAATGCGGTGCAATCTTTACGATCCAAGGAGGAATACAAGTCTATTGGTGATATTTCTGCAGTAAGTTTCAGAATTTTTTAAAAATAGGCCCTAAAAAATCAATGAAGAAAAGTCATTTTTTGGGATTGATTTTTAGCTCCCGTTGTCTTTTTCAATCTCTTTTTCTCTATCTCTTCATATCCTTTATCTATCCACTTCAATCTTTTTCTATCCTTTTGTCAATCACGTCTTTCTCTTTACCTTTCCTTTTTATTTAATTCTTCTTGTTTTTCTTCTTTAATTCTTCTTATTATTCTTCTTCCTGTTCTTTGTCTTCTTTAATTCTTTTTATTGTTCTTCTTCCTTTTCTTCTTTAATTCTTTTTATAATCTTCTTCCTCTTTTTCATCTTATTTAAATTCTTCTTAAATTCTTCTTTACCTTCTTTTTCTTTCCTATTATTTAAATTTGAATTGAGATTTTTCTTGAATTATTCTTCTTTATTTTCAAATCTCCTTAAATTCTTCCTCTTTAACTTGTCATTTAATTCTTCTCCTTTACTCCTTCTTTAGTTCTTTTTATTTTTCTTCTTCCTCTTCTTTTTCTTTCTTAATTCTTTCTCTTATTCTTCTTCTTCATTTGCTTTAAACTCTTCTTTTTTCTCCCGTAAATTATTCTTCTTGAAGAAGTAAAGAAGAATTAAATAAAAAGAAAAGTTAAAGAGGAAGAATTTCAAAAGGAGATTTGAAAATAAAGAAAAGGAATTTAAAAAAAAACTCAATTTAAATTTAAAAATAAATAAATAAAAATAGGATAGAAAAAGAAGGCAAAAAATAATTTTAAAATAAATTAGGAAAAAAAAGAATAATTTACAGAAGGAAAAAGAAGAATTTGAATAGGAAAAGTTTAAAGAAGAAAAGGAGAAAAAATTAAAGAAGGAAAGATAAGGAAGAAAAATAATAAAAAGAATTAAAGAAGACAAAAAAGAACTGAATGAAAAGAAAAGTTAAAGAGGAAGAATTTAAAAATGGGATTTGAAAATAAAGAAGAATAATTAAAGAAGTATATCAATTCAAATCAAAAACAAAAATAAAATGAAAATAGGTTTGAAACAGAAGGCAAAAAATAATTAAAAAGGAATTTAAGATAGAAGAAGAATTATTTAAATAAGAAAAGTTTTAAAAAGAAAGGAGAAAAAATTAAAGAAGAGTGTAGACGTATTTAAAGAAGATGATAAAGAGGATAAAGAAAACAAAAAGAATAATTTAAGAAAAATAAGAGGAATAATAATAATAATAATGAAAGAAGAAAAACAAGATGAAATAAAGAAGAAGTAAAGAAGAAGAATTTAAAACAAAATTTAAGGAGGAAGAATTCCAGAAGAATTGAGAATAAAGAAGAATAATTAAGGAACAATCTCAATTAAAATAAAAAATAGGAAAGGAAAGAAGGCAAGAAGAATTTAAGAAAGAAGAATAATTTAAATAAGAAAAGTTTAAATAAAAAAAATCAAGAAGAGTGAAGGAGAATTTAAAGAAGATGAAGAAGAGGAAGAAGAAGAATAAAAAGAATTAAAGAAGAAAAGGAAGAGGAAAAAGAACAATAAAAATAATTAAAGAAGAAAAATAAGAAGAATCAAAGATGAAGAAGAAGTAAAGAAGAATTAAATAAAAAGAACAGGAAGAAATAAAAAAGAAAAAGAAGAGGAAGAAGAATAATAAAATAAATTAAAGAAGAATTATATAAAAAGAAATTTAAAAGATGAATTTAAAAAGGAGATTTAATAGTAAAGAAGAAGAATTAAGGAAGAATCTCAATAAAAAGAAATGAATGTACGAAAGAAAAAATAGGCAAAAAAGAATTAAAAAAGAAATTAGGAAAGAAGAATAATTTACGGAAGAAAAATTTAATCTTCTGGAATTCTTTCTCTTTACCTTTCCTTTTTTATTTAATTCTTCTTGTTTTTCTTCTTTAATTCTTACTATTATTCTTCTTCCTGTTCTTTTGCTTCTTTAATTCTTTTTATTATTGTTCTTCCTCTTTTCCTTTACCCTTCCTTCTTTTTTTCTCTCGTCTTTTTTTTATTGTGATTCAATTCTTCTTCACCTCTTTTTCTTCATTAATTCTTTTTATTATGCTTCTTCCTCTTCTTCTTTATTTCTTTTTATTATTCTTCCTCTTTTTCATCTTCTGTAAATTCTTCTTCACTCTTCTTTAATTTTTTCTTCTAACCTCTTTAAATTTTACTTACATATTTAAATGCTTCTTTCTTCTTAAGTACTTCTTTTTTCTTAAATTCTTTTTTAATTCTTTTTTTTGCCTTCTTTTTCTTTCCTATTTTTTTTTTTTTATAAAATTTGAATTGAGATCCTTCTTCTTTATTTTCAACTCTCCTTCTTCAATTCTTCCTCTTTAAATTCTTCTTCTTTCTTAAATTCCCTTTTCCTTCTTTTTCTTTCCTATTTACTTATTGTTTTTAATTTGAATCGCGATTCTTCATTAATTCTTCTTCTTTATGTTCAACTCTCCTTCTTCTCAAATTCGTCTTCTTAAAATTTCTATTTATTATTATTCTTGTCTTTCTTCTTCAATTCTTTCAATTCTTTCAATTATTTCTCTTCCTCTTTTTTGCCTTCTTTAAATTCTTCTTCACTCTTCTATACTTTTTTCTCTTTTCTTATTTAAACTTTCTTATTTAAATTCTTCTATCTTAAATTCCTTTTAAATTCGTTTTGCCTTCTTTTTCTATCCTATTTTTATTTATTTAAAAAAAATCTTTTTTCTTAATTTCTTAAAAAATTTTTTTTGCCTTCTTTTACTTTCCTGTTTTTATTTCTTTTTATTGAGATTCTTCCTTAATTCTTCTTCTTTACTATTAAATCTCCTTTTTAAATTCTTCTTTAAACTTTATTTTTATTTAATTCTTCTTTATTCTTCTTCTTTAATTAATTTTATTATTATTCTTCCTCTTCTTTTTCTTTTTTAATTCTTCCTCTTCCTCTTTCTTAAATTCTTTTTTGCCTTCTTTTTCTTTCCTATTTTATTTATTTTTTAATTAGAATTGAGTTTGTTCTTTAATTCTTCTTCTTTATTTTCAAATCTTCTTAAATTCTTCCTCTTTACATTTTTTTAAAATTTAATTCTTCTTTACTTCTTCTTCATCTTTGATTCTTCTTATTTTTCTTCTTTAATTATTTTTATTGTTCTTTTTCCTCTTCCTTTTCTTCTTTAATTCTTCTTATTCTTCTTCCTCTTTTTCATCTTCTTTAAATTCTCCTTCACTCTTCTTCATTTTTTTTATTTAAATTATTCTTCTTTCTTCTGTAAATTCTTCTTCTTTTCTTTTTATTTAATTCTTCTTCTTCTTCTTTACTCCTTCTTCATATTTGATTCTTCTTATTTTTCTTCTTTAATTCTTTTTATTGTTCTTCTTCCTTTTCTTCTTTGATACTTTTCATAATCTTCTTCCTCTTTTTCATTTTCTTTACATTCTTTTTTAATTCTTCTTTGCCTTCTTTTTCTTTCCTATTTTTTAAATTTGAATTGAGATTTTTCTTGAATTATTCTTCTTTATTTTCAAATCTCCTTCTTAAATTATTCTTCAACTTTTCTTTCTATTTAATTCTTCTTTGATTCTACTTCTTTCTCTTTCTTCTGTTCCTTTAATTTTTGTTTTATTTTTTAAACACTTCTTCTTTCCCTTAAATTCTTCTTTTTTCTTCCGTAAATTATTCTTCTTTTCTAATTTCTTTTTTAATTCTTTTTTGCCTTTTTTTTCTTTCGTACATTCATTTATTTTTATTGAGATTCTTCTTTAATTCTTCTTCTTTACTATTAAATCTCCTTTTTAAATTCTTCTTTAAATTTTCTTTTCATTTAATTCTTCTTTATTCTTCTTCTTTAATTAATTTTATTATTCTTCTTCCTCTTTAACTTTTCTTTTTATTTAATTCTTCTTTACTTCTTCTTCATCTTCGATTCTTCTTATTTTTCTTCTTTAATTATTTTTATTGTTCATTTTCCTCTTCCTTTTCTTCTTTAATTATTTTTATTCTTCTTCTTCCTCTTTTTCATCTTCTTTAAATTCTCCTTCACTCTTCTTGATTTTTTTTTTATTTAAACTTTTCTTATTTAAATTCTTCTTCTTTCTTCTGTAAATGCTTCTCATTTCTTAAATTCTTTTTTAATTTCTTCTTGCCTTCTTTCCTTTCCTGTTTTTTATTTTAACTGAGATTCTTCCTTAATTATTCTTCTTTATTTTCAATTCTTCTGGAATTCTTCCTCCTTAAATTTTGTTTTAAATTCTACTTCTTTACTTCTTCTTTATTTCATCTTGTTTTTCTTCTTTCATTTTTATTATTATTCTTCTTCTTCCTCTTATTTTGCTTAAATTATTCTTTTTATTATTCTTTATCCTCTTTTATCACTTTCTTTAAATACTTCTACACTCTTCTTTAATTTTTTCTCCTTTCTTTTTAAAACTTTTCTTATTTAAATAATTCTTCTTCTATCTTAAATTCCTTTTTAATTATTTTTTGCCTTCTGTTTCAAACCTATTTTCATTTTATTTTTGTTTTTGATTTGAATTGATATACTTCTTTAATTATTCTTCTTTATTTTCAAATCCCATTTTTAAATTCTTCCTCTTTAACTTTTCTTTTCATTCAGTTCTTCTTTCTCTTCTTTAATTCTTTTTATTATTTTTCTTCCTTATCTTTTCTTCTTTAATTTTTTTCTTCTTTTCTTCTTTAAACTTTTCTTATTCAAATTCTTCTTTTTCCTTTTGTAAATTCTTCTTCCTTCTTTATTTCTTTTTCTTCTTTAATTATTTTTATTCTTCCTTTCACCTTCTTTATATTCTTTTTCCGTCTTTTTAAATTCTACTTCATGTTCTTTAAACTCTTCTTTTTCATTCTTCCTTGAATTAATTCTTCTTTATTCTTTAATCTCTTCTTTTTCTTTCTTAAATTCCTCTTTAATTAAGAAAAAACATCAAGTGAGTGAATTCTGAAAAAAGACGTCAACGTCAATATTTTTCTATCTCTCTATCAATCTAAACTCCCGTTATCTTTTTCAATCTCTTTTCCTCTATCTCTTCTCATCCTTTATCTATCCACTTCAATTCTTTTCTATCCTTTTGTCAATCTAAATTCACGTCTTTCTTTTCCAATCTTCTTTTCTCTATCACACCCTATCCTTAATCTATCACGTCTTATCTTTCTCAAATACCTCTTCTCTATCTCGTCCTGTCCTTTATCTATCATTCCAACTCACTATTTTTGTATCTCTTTATCAATCTGAATTCCCGTCTATCTTTTTTAATCCCTTCTTCTCTATCTCATACTATTCTTTATCTATTCATGTCAATCTTTTACTATCTCTTTGTTTATATAAATTCACTAAAAACTTGTTCAATCCCCTCTTCTCTATCTCACATTATCCTTTATCCATTCATATCACTCCTTTTCTATCTCTGTTAATCTAAATTCTTGTCTATCTTTTATAATCTCCTCTTTTCTATCTCATCCTATCCTTTATCTATACACTTCAATATTTGTATATCTCCTCTTCTCTATCTAATCGTATCATATATCTATTAGCGTCTATTTTTTCTATCTCTTTCTCAATCTAAATTTACGTATATATTTTTCAATCCCCTCTTCTCTATCACACCCTATCCTTCATCTATCCACGTCAATCTTTTACTATTTCTCTGTCCATCTAAATTCACGTCTACTTTTTTCAATATCCTCTTCTCTATCTCGTCCTGTCCTTTATCTATCCTTTTGTATCTCTTTTGCAATCTTAATTTATGTCTCTCTTTTTCATTCCCCTCTTTTCTTTCTTCTATCTCTACTCTTTATCTCATCCTATCCTTTATCTATTCATGTCAATCTCTTTCTATCTCATTTAATATAAATTCCCGTCTATCTTTTTTAACCTCCTCTTTTCTATCTCATCCTGTCCTTTATCTATCATTCCAAGTCAATATTTTTCTATCTCTCTTGTCTATCTCATCCTATACTACATCTATCAACATCTATATTTCTCTACCTCTTTGTCAATATAAATATACGTCTATCTTTTTCAATCCCCTCATTTCTATCTTATCCTATCCCTTATATATCATTCCAAGTCAATCTTTTTCCATCTCTCTGCCAATCTAAATTACCGTCTATCTTTTTTTGTCTTCTTTTTTCTATCTCATCCTATCCACGTCAATCTTTTTCTATCTCTTTGTCAATCTAAATTCCCGTCTGTATTTTTAAATCCCTTCTTCTCTATCTCATACTATCCTTTATCTATTCATGTCAATCTTTCTCTATCTCTTTCAATCCAAAGTCCCGTCTATCTTTTTTAATAGCCTCTTCATCTCGTTTTGCCCTTAATCTATCATTTCAAGTCGATATTTTTCTATCCCTTTTGTCTATCTCATCCTATACTACATCTATCAACGTCTTCTCTATCTTTCTTTATCTCTTTGTCAATTTAAATTTAAGTCTATCTTTTCCAATCCCCTCATTTCTATCTCATCCTATCCTTTATCTATTCAAGTCAATATTTTTCTATCTCTGTCAATCTAAATTCACCTCTATCTTTTTTAATCCCTTCTT
>CAKNWT010315298.1:2785-24937 GCA_932066315.1 Andricus coriarius
GTTGAACAAAATGAGGCTAATCGAGTTTCAGAATGTACGCAAATTGTTGCAACAAATGGCGATTTGGTGCCTGTTGTTATTACCGGTGAGGCAGTTAATCAAAGTAATACTTATATTTTGACGCCACTAACAAAATTCGAAGACGGAGTCAACTATCATCTGGATGCTAATAATGTTTTAGTAAGCAAGGCCGGCTTTCCTGTCACTCTCACGAATGTCAATCCGATAGTTTAAAAGAAGCGAGATAAATATTCAGCTGTAAAATATCTTTAGGAGTGAGAAAAAAAGACAGGAATATTTTTTTTCTTGTGAATAGTGTGTCACGAGACATTCGATACTTCTATCAATAAAAGATACGAAATGAAAACGCATCGATTCATGCAATCTAAACAAAGTATCGATTATTGGGATTTTAAATGTTCAACTAGCTGCGCTACAGTTTTATCGAAGTTATTTTTTATAATTCAAGGTGAGATATTTTGTTTTGTAGAAAAATAGGCATTTCCATTAAATCTAAATTGCCATTCGTACATTTATAGAAATAATTGTATTTGCTAGTCTTATTTTTATTGAAAGTAGTATTATTTTATAAGAAACTGGATGTAAAATGTGTTAATAAAGTGTAGATTTCACTTTGTAAAATTCAATTTTTCATTTCAATTTATTCAGCACGTGAAACTTTAAATGGTCTTTTTAAACATGATATCCGTCCCAATTACCCAAAAAAGTAGCGAGAAAGAAAATTAATAATTATCTTGAATGGGGACATCATGACTTCACCAAAAGATAAATAATGTAATTTCCTTTCGGGGAGAGACGAGGCATTGACCTTATGTTTCCCTTCTGCCCTTAATCGTTCACACAGTGAGCATGTAGGTGCCACATTACGTTCCCTCTTTGTTAACTCTCTTCATTTGCATTTTTAAGTAAAAAGAATTCAAACGCGAGGGAAGTCCAGACACTTAATTGAAGAGTTGAAAGGTTGCAGGCATCTTTTTTTTTTGTCTTGGAATCCAGTCTTGCAATCCTGTCTGGTAAATTAATATCAGTGTTTCCCAACTCGCTCTCAACGAAAGGGAATTTATTTAAAAACCAAAAAAGTATCCGAAAATTGCAATTCAATCATAGTTCTTGAATAATAATTACGTGCAATAATATTTAAAAACGAGTGATACAGTTTTGTAGGTATCTTTTTCTACAAGTTTTCTATACTTTAAAGTGAAAATTGATTAATTATTTCTGAATAATTAAATGTTACTAACGTTCTTTTTTAAATTAAGTGATCTTTGAGTCTTTCTGATTCTTACAAAAAAGGATTTTTGATCTAACTGGAAGCTAATAGGTTTTTGGAAGCGTTTTTTGAGAGGACTTGGATTTGTTTTTGGGTTTTAGGATAGTGCTAAGATCGTGCTAAATCGAGTATACGTAATTCAGGAATTTTATGCGGAATTAAAAGGATTGAGAGCCTCTTATTTTACAGTTATATCAGCAATATCGTGGGTAAAACAGGGAACTGTTTCAGATGGATGGAATCAGCAAGGTCACCTGAGTGCAACCTCAGATCAAGTACTTGCAGTTGCAGTCTACTACCAGAGTTCAAACTATCCCCGTATATAGTCGACGTTGCATACATAACTGTGAAGTGAAAAGCGCTCAAATCAAACCTATAATTTAAAACTGTACACTATTATTTTCCACAAGTTCCCCGTTCATGTTAACACGGTGAATTATAATTATTTTAAACGCGAAATGTCTTAATAATCAGTTAGCAAATGTCAAGTAATAAACCATGTGTGGATAAGTTTATAAAACGTGTACTACCTGTACTTTTATGAATTAAGTTATAATTAACTTTTAGAAACATTTTCTCTCTTTACTTCTAACTTTCTATGTTAAGAATCTAGAGTTCATTGATAGAAACGAAATTTTATTTCATTACCGTAATATTAAAACAAATATGATTGGTCTGAATGAAAAATAGAATGCTAAATTAATCGTTATAAAATAAAATTCAGTGTTGTGCAGTGTGTACTAATAATTTTGTTTTAAAATTATTAATTAGAATTTTTGATTGCAGAAGATGTTGAGAGTATGACCGGTGAGATAGAAAATGGGGATCTAGCTGTTAGAGACGTTGCAGACCTTCTCCAACCACAATATGCTATCATTACAGGTACGTTATTTTTAATAAGAACAAAAGTTCAATTCAAATTGTGAGAAAAATAATTGTTTCAGTTTCGCAAATTACTACACTAAAAATTACGCATCTTAAATTAAACTCTTTTCATCAATAGAAGGGGAAAAAATCGAAGTTTTTATTTATTTTAAAGGCTCTGTAATTGATAATATTATCATCAACAAATTAGAATTAATTTCTAATTATGTTTTAGAAAATGGCTAACATTTCTTTCAAAAAGATATAAAAATTCTCAGGAAAATGATGAAAATACCTGCAGACTCAAATGCAGCGAAAGCAATAAGTTATTTGCGAGATAGTATAACCTTCGAACCTAATCTCAATAACATATTCCAGGTTTTTCATGTAATAATTACCGCATCCTAGTTTTACTCTGCCGCAAAAAATATTTAACCTTAGAATTACATCGAAATGTGTTGAAATTCAATTTAATTGATTAGGGTTGTAAACTGATAACCAAAAGCTATTTTGACAATGTTCTACTTGTAAGTTGCCAAAAGGTATGAAAATCAACTGCCGTTATCTAAAAAAAAGCCACTTGCTTTGAATTAATACTGAAAATATTTGAAATTCAGAACTTCTAAGACGAAACCACCCTACAGTAGATAGGAAAAAATTCAACAGGATTTGACTGCATCAGTTTCCAAAAACTAAGGAAGATTTTCATTTTCAAATAAAGCTTATATTTTCAGTTCAATATTCTTATCAACAGAAAAAGTATATATCGCGAAATTAGTCCATTAGCTGTATTAAACATTTTTATTACACCCGATCAAGGGTACGATTTTGACTCCACTATCCTTCAATAGATAATCGTTTCTGGTATTGCTCCTAGACATGACAGAATACTCAATTCTATATAATTATAATTTATTATTGGTAAACTTACAATTAAAATAATTTTATTGAGTAAATAATAGTTGAAACTATCATTATTTTATAAAAGTCATAAAAGATTAGATTTTCGACATTTTTTTATCTTTGATATTCCCTGAGATTGGTACGCGATTTTTATCTTCATATCATGTAACCTGACTTTTATGAATGACAGAAAAGTGCAACATTTTTTAGTTGCCTTAGTCCTAAAAATGATATCTTTTGAGAGTGAGTCCTAAACACAACTCCAATTTCCGAGCTTTTTAATAACTACAAATTTACACTATTTTTTTGGTTTATTATTTACAAAAACTTAAATTTGAAAACTTCACGTTAATTAATTATAATTTTTCAATGAAACTTCGTCAGAAAATGTAGTATCCTTGCTGAAATGATATACTATAAAAAATGAACATTTTTTGCCAGTTTTCCAGATAATTAAAATTATATACTGTAAATCATTATCCTACTGTAGGGTGGTTTCCCTATTCCAAAAAGATACTCTCAATTTAATCCTTCAAAATCATATTTCAAGATATTATTTTTTTTAATAATTTATAAAGCTTTACTTTCGAAAAACTTATTAATTTTTGCAGGTGGTAAATCGAGAGAAGGGTGTCCAATAGTCACGTTTCCTGATCATGGCAATTTTCACAATCTTCCAGACTTGGACTACCAACGTCTCATGCTTTACCTCACTTCTGTCCCAACGTAGGCAATGTTAAATCCATCGATTAATAAAAATATTATCAAACAAAATTGCATATTTTACACGATACATTTTTTTCCAGTTTGCAAGAAGCAGACTTGGGATTCCATTTAATAATCGATCGCAGGAACGATAAATGGAATTCCGTTAAAACAGTCCTCTTAAAAATTTCAGTAAGTCTCTCCTCTTAATATTTACTTTTTCTAGAATTATTTTTGTTTTTAAACAATTAATACTTATTTTCCAGGCTTTCTTTCCTGGATTGGTGCACGTAGCTTACGTTTTACGTCCAGCTGGTTTTCTGCAGAAGGCCATTTCAGAAGTCTCGAATAAGTTATTTCGAGAGGATTTCAAATTTAGGGTCATAGTCCTAGCCAATATCGTTGAACTTTACGACTTCGTGGATAAAGATCAGCTGACGGAAGAACTCGGAGGTGATTTACCTTATTGTCATCACACTTGGATTCAAAATCGAATTGTGAGTTTAATCCTTCTAAATTACTTTTATTGAAGTCATCATTAATAAAGCGATCAAGACTTAATTATAAAATAATTTTCTTTAATATTTACATAGAATCTAGAGAAATTCTCGTCAATGACACAAGACGTGTCACTAGCTCTCGATTCTTTCACTCGACGTTTGGCAGAAGTTGAATTTCCCAATAACACTATTGCAACAACTACTTTATTAAATCAACAACAGATTGAATATAACGAATTAAAAGAAGAAATTGTAGCAGCGGCTCGTCATGGAGAAGCATTGCTCGATAGTATTCGTCAGCTGACAGGAAAAGGAACTGCTGATCGTTTAGGAAATGTTGCAGCGATTGAAAGGTTGATAACTTAGAAACTAATCAAACACGTTTCATTCAACTCTCCATGATTTTTATTTGTTCCTACATTCTTGATTGTATCAATTAGATTGCTCGTACAATTAGAAGAAACAGAAAGAACTTTCGACTTATTTTGGTCTCACCACAGTTCTCGTTTGAGGCATTGTCTTGCTCTTCGACAATTCGAGCAAGACTTTAGAGAATTGCAGGCGAATTTAGATCAACATCTAAAAACGATTGAAGAAATGACTGAGGTTGGAGAAACGCAATCAAGGGTTGATCAACTCCTGCGGGATACATCTACTTTTCAAAGAATATGCAGGGTAAGATTCAAATTTTATCAGAAAGATCATTACACAATTTCAAACACTTCACATGATACTCGAGGAAAATCAAAGTCACTGTCAGATCGATAAAAATGAAAATAAAGATATCATTTTATGAAATTGTCATTTGATAATAAACAACAAAAATCTTTGGATTGTTTTATAATCACGCACTTAATGCACTGCAAAATATCTTTCCCAAACCAAATTTTCTATGTTTGAAGATATCAGTCGCCACAGTACCTATTGTCGTTCAAACAAGTGAAAAGGTGGCGTTTATCTCAAAAATACGTGATAAACCAGTTTTATAAGTAAAATAAGTACGAAACTCAATGCGTATTAACATCTCAGTAGTTGAAATCATAATAGAAGTTTGTTTTTGATAAGCTGAATCATTTACGCCTAGTCCAAAATACATTTCTTCTTTACTATAAGGCCATATTGTAGGTTCAGAACCATTAATCGCCATATTGCATGGTCACCGAGATATGGGATAAAAGTTCTAACAGTTTTGAAAGTATAAAATATAGAGATGTTGAAATCCAAGCTTTTTGCGTTCGGAAATGAATAAAAGGAAACTAAAAGAAATGTATTTTTTCTTAATCCTGAATTTCAAAATTTGACGGGTTTTAACGATGCTGGTAACCATTTCTCGAAAACATGTCCTTTCCATCATTTTTTTTTAATTTAAAGTTCGAATGCCTCAAAACAAGTATCCTTAGATTTTGATGAAATGCATTTTAAAATAAAGCTTATAAGCACATATTGTGAGGTTTACAAAATTCCGAGATGTTAATTAACGTACATAACTTGATGAATCTGGATTCAAAACCTAAACCTCTTGAACCAACTTCAGAGTTCCTCATTCGATTTTCATTTCATTTCTGAATTCAGAATCCTCCAGTTTTGCAATTAAATATTTATTTCAATTAATATCTCTCGCGATTCCTTAAACCTTCCATTATATTCTTTCAGGGTAAGAAACTAGAAAATCTAAGCTTCATCAAAATATTCGAATACACGTTTTGAGATATTCTGATTTTTAATTGTTTTAAATTATATAAAGAACATAAATTTTTGAGTAATGGTTAACAGCATCAGAAAGATAGTCAGATTTCCTTTCAAATCCATTAGTTACAAACTTTATATGGTTTGATTTTGAAGCAGTAGGATTTAATTGTAAAATTATTTGACACATCAAACAAAAGTCAAAAGAAGAAAGTTATTCCTATCATCAAAAATTCTAAGAATAAGTCTCTTAAAACTTCTCTCTATATCTCATATTTACCAAATTTCATACTCAAATATAAATAATAGAGGTAAAAGCTTGTTTTTATTCAAAATAATAGTTTATGCAGTTTATCTATGGCTGATAAGATATTTTTGTGAAAGAATAATGACAAATAATCAATTTAAGACAAAGTATAAATTTAAACTGTGTTCCTGATTATCTTCGAAAAATAACGTGTTAGAAAAAAGTGTCAATAGACTTCTTTGTAGAAATTTTTGAAGATCAATAATTTTATGCTGTAGACTATTGTCATACCGTGTGTCGCTTATTTAAAAAAAAACGTGAATTTTCATTTTGCAGAGAACAAAAATCTCCTCTATGAATACATTTTGAATAAAAAACGGCTGGGATTTTTAAGTAAATTGCCTGTCAACATTTTCAGAATATTTGCTAACATTTTTGGTAATTTTGAAGTTTTTTTTAGAATTTTACGATGGATATAAAATTGAAATATTCATAATTTTGTCAATTTTTTTATAAAATGAATGATTAAGTAGACTCGGTCTCACAAAGTTTTTTTTAAATTGAAATTGCAAATAAAATGTTACTTTTGTCAATTAAAAAAGGTGACCAATTTCCAAAATACGAGTAGATGAAAAAGGTGGCAAAATATTTAAAATAGGTGACAAAGTTCAAAATAGATGAAAAAAAGTTGAATAACTGACAACCTGTGATGACTGAGCTATGAGAATGTTTTTAGAGAAAAAAGATTTAAAAATCTAAGATTATTTGGTTTGGATCATTTATTTTTGAGCACACTGCACATCACGCACAGATGTTACTTTGCACCGCTTTCCTCATTTTGTCGATAGTCCTATTTGTTGCATACCATGTGGATTTGGGTCTTGGTAAGCAATCCACTCAAGGAAATTAATCTATTCTATTAGAGCTATGGTGTCCAGCGGTAAAAAATTCTAGAATCTATACGAAATAATTTTATTTCTAAATATTGTCATTGCACCTCACGAAATTAATTTTCTAAATCCATTCATGTCTCAGAAAGAACATAATCTTCCGTACTTCTCTGAGAATAATTTTAAATTGGCAGTTGCTATTTCTAACTAAAATAAGTAGGAAAGGACTATGAGAAATCGAAAAATGATAAATTATAAATCGCTGGACACCATGGATAAGGTCATCAATTTATCAAATATCTCCGAGAAATGCGTTGGGCTAATATGTTTATAAAAATTAGACATTTTTATATATACTTCGATTTAAATCCCTATTAACAGCATTTGAACTTTTCAAAAACTTCATTGGTATTCAATTCTTTCACCAATTTGTCATCTAAGGAATCACTTATATTTAATATTTCACTTAACCAAAATTATAATAAACCACAATTTAAAAAAAATCTAGACCTTGTCATATAAACCTTTCGAAATAGGGATTTAATTCGTATTTACTATCGGCATGATACTTATGTGAATGAACGTGATTTTTGTTTCGCACTGAGCTCTGCACGTAAAAATAGAATATTATTTTCACCGAGTACTTTCTCTTTGAAATGTACTTGTATTCAATTCTGAATATTAATGAAGCAAGATTCAAGAATATTTATCAATCATGAAAGTTGTGTATTGATTTCAGTAAAGTAATTTCTTCTTTCTATATATAGTAGCTTTTCCATTCATTAAACGAATTCATCTGACGGGGTATTTTTAAATGCACATTTGTGCATTTGTAGGGAGACATAGATCGAGCAGAGGAGGTCATTACTGCTGGCCAGCAGTTACTTTCTGGGAGACATCAATGTCCAGCGGAAGTAGTGGAACCAAAATGCGCAGAATTACAGAGGGTGTGTACGATTTTGAGCCAAAGACTCGAAAGGCGACTTCTTACATTGACGAAATGTCGAGAACTTATGGAAAGGATCGACAAGGTAGGAAAAGCTACAAAATTAAGAGGCTTAAAAAGTAGAAGTAAAAAATAAACAAATAAGATTCAAGAATTAAAAATGATTTACTTTCTAGGCGAATACGTGGTGTACGAGAGGAATAGAATTACTAGCAGC
This sequence comes from Andricus coriarius, assembly GCA_932066315.1. Lineage (NCBI taxonomy): Eukaryota > Metazoa > Arthropoda > Insecta > Hymenoptera > Cynipidae > Andricus > Andricus coriarius. The sequence continues at coordinate 11,035 of CAKNWT010315298.1, forward strand.
ACAAACTAGTACAACACCAGCAGACCAGGCTCTTCAAGAACTTCAGCAACTGATAGAAACAGCTGAAGAATTTCATCATCCACGATGTATTTTTCAAGATTCTATTATGCCAGAGACCAAAGCTCTTGTCACTCAGGTATTCTTCGGATTATTACTGGTTCTAATCATCCAACTGAAACTGTAGGTCGAGGATAGTTAGACAAGTTTAATTATTGTCCTGTAGGTTTTGCAGAGGATAGAAGATGTCTCAATGATGTGCGACAAGAGGATAATGGCATTAAAACAGCAGCTGATTAAACCAGCAAGACCAATTCAAACTGTAACCCCAGAACCTGCAAAACCACTTCAGGCAGCACCACAAATCATCAAGCCTGGCAGAATTCTCAGAAAAGCTAATACGATGCCAAAGGTATTTTTGCATTGAGACCGAAACATAATTCTAAAAGTAGAGAACTTTTTTTTTCTTTGATTTTAAATTTCTAATAAAATAAATATTCCTTTTAAAAGATGGAAATGTGTCCGATCGAGGGAGAAACTTTATCACCAGAAAGTGAACCTAGAGATGTGGAAGCTCTAAAGTTGAAAAGAGGACACGTTCTAGCAGAGCTTTTAGAAACTGAACGTATTTATGTGGCAGAACTTGGGTCTATTATCAAAGGCTACAAAATGGAATTGATGAACGAAGCTATGTCTCATTTGATTCCTGCAGCCTTGGTAGGCAAAGCTGATGTCCTTTTTGGAAATCTCGAAGACATCTGTATCTTCCACGGGGAAACTTTTTTGAGGGATTTGGAAAACTGTATTTCAAATACGGAACTTGTGGCTTTGTGCTTCGTTCAGAGAGTAATTTCGTATTTCATTTTTAGTAATTAGAAATCAGAAAGAGGGAGAAGTCTATAAACTTCAATATTATTACAGCGCGAGGTGTTCTTCAGGCTGTATAGTTACTATTGCCAAAACATCCCAAGGTCAGAAGGGTTGCGTGAACAAATTCAAAATGAGCCTCAATTTCTGGTAACTTGTCAGCAAAAGTTGGGACACAAATTACCTTTGGCAGCCTATCTTCTTAAACCTGTGCAGCGGATTACAAAATACCAACTTTTGTTGAAGGATCTTTTAAAATATAGCGAAGAACAGTCTTGTTGTACAGAATTACAGGAGGCTTTGGATTGTATGCTTATTGTATTAAAATGTGTCAATGACAGTATGCATCAGACTGCCATCACTGGATTTGGGGTGAGTAGATTAAGAATTTTTGGAAATTCAACATTTTTGGTGGATTGCTCAAATAAGTAAAAACAAAAATACCAACAGGGAGATTTAGGGGCGCAAGGAGAATTATTACTACAGGGTTCATTTAGCGTTTGGAGCAGTTGTAAAAGAGAAAGATTGCTCAGATTGAAACCATCGCAGCGACACATTTTTTTGTACGAGAAGGCTATCATATTTTGCAAACACAGCAAACCCCAAGCGCATAACAAGGCAACCTACCACTTCAAAAGATATTTGAAGGTACTAACTTTAATAAATTTTCCAAAAGGAAAGTAAATAATGTACATTAAGCAATTTCTTTAAAGATGTCGCAGATTGGTCTGACCGAATCAGTAAAAGGGGACACAAGGAGGTTTGAAATTTGGTTGCAAGGTCGGGCCGAAGTTCATACAATCCAAGCATCGAATATTGATGTTAAACAAACTTGGGTGCGTCAAATAAAAGGAGTTTTGATGTCGCAATTGGCGGAACTCAAGGGGAAACAGTGCTCGGCCCTTGGAAAAACAAATCACAAGTTTGTATTAAAAGCTGTTTATAATTGAGGAGTAAGCGCACAAAACGTGATAAATCCATTTTTTTGACAAAATTGATTTCATGAATTAAACATTATTTTTGATAGAGTGTGCGTAAAATACGTGTTTACATACCCATATTAGTGCGTAATGCGGCTTACTACGATACAGTGTGCGTAAAATGAAAAAAAAATTATATCGTTATATTACTATTTTCCGTGTGTAAAACCGCGTTTTACGTACATGTTCCATTATATACTATTGTGTATGTTTGGAATATCATCAATTCGATTATGAAAGTTAAGTTCGCAAGAAAAAAAATTTCGTTTCGTTTTCAACATCTATCAAAAAACGAATTTTTGGTTTTTAAGATCTAACTCTATAATTTTGTATTATTTGGTGAAAAAAATTTTTTAATTTATTGAGATTGAAAAAAATTTAGACGTAGATCTGGACCCCAAAATTTTGAAAATTCAATAAATCGTTTAATTTCGGAAAGAATCGTGGATGCTTCATAGAGGTGATATAAAAAAAATGGTATGAACAATACAAAGTCTAAACATTATATTTTTTAAATAAATGCACCTACGAATTCGCTGATAGTTAATATACTATGACTCAATTTCTAAGAATCAAGTGAATTAAATTTATTTCACACATTACTAAATTTTTAAGAAATTTTGTTTAATTTCATGAAAATTTTAAAAGCAAATTATTTAAAAAATGTATCATACAAATATGGAAAATACTACTTCTAAATTGAACATTTTTGAGTTATAGTATCTTAAGAGGTAACTTTTAACGAATTTTATTGTGCATTTATTCACAAATTGACATTTTTAACCTTCGTATTGTTCGTACAATAATTGGAACATGAATAATCAGTGAAATAAGCCTTTAATAAATCAAAAGTGACTAAGTCCAATAATCCATTTCAAATTTAATTTTGAACAATAGATTTCAAGCTGTAATATATCCTTAAATATTAAGAAATGACCTCCAAGTTGATTTATCACGTTTTGTTCGCTCACTCCTCAATTTCTCTCAATTTCCAGACTTTTATTCAAGATCTTAATAATTTTTAATAATTTTAGGCCTCTTCGGCAAGCGATTTCGTGGGATGCGCAAAGCAGTCTTTCCGGATCACTACGTACTCTTTCTGTTGATGGAAGTAGTGTAATTTCACATATTACAGATGTTTCCCATTCAACAGAAGAAGACATAGGTTGGAGTTCGGAAAATACGAATAGCGATGAGGAGGATACGTTCAGTGAAAATCCAGGACCTGCTCCTGTGAGTTAAATACAATTTTAACTTTAAAATGGAAATTTTTTCATCATTCTTGGCACTTTCAGAAACTGTTGTGCCCGGCAATGTGTCCGGTATAACAATTTGATAAGCTCGCACTGATCAGAGCCAGAAATTCGCAACCAATCTAAATTGAAAAACTTTCGTGATTTTGCAGGGAGGAAGATACGTGGCATTGGCTGATTACTGTGCAGTTGGTCAATCCGAAGTAACGATGCGCGAAGGCGATAACTTGGAATTATTGAAAGTCGGATGCGCGGGTTGGTGGTTCGTTAAATTAATCGGATCCGGAATTGAGGGCTGGGCACCCGCTGCATATTTGGAGCCAATCAGCCGGAAAACGTCTCGCAGCTCGCAATCTGTAAATAGTCAGGACCCTATATGAAACAGGCGTCTAACACACTAGGTTTATCTTGGTGTGTTGAATTGAACCAGAATAATGCAATCAGTGTGATTGTTTGTTATATGAAATACAAAGCGCACTGTGCTATATTTTAAGAAGTCGATGAGATTTTCAGTCAGAAGGAACGTAATTGATGAGCAAAATGAAAAAGACTTCAGAGTTTTTGAAAGAGTCTAGAGATTTTAGAAAGCTGCAGAGTTTCTGAAGTTTAGAATTTTTGATGAGATTTTTGAAACTCTCATCCTGAAAAGCATCTAGAGTATGAGATATAAATGCCAGGAATTATAATAATCAGGGTACGTTAATGATAACATATTCTGAAGTAAAGAACTTAATCAAAGACCTAATAATGAAACGCAAGAACGATGATAACTGCCATGTTGATGTACAAGGGAAGTTTGCCTTGGTCGATTTTTTAGATATCTACAATGGTCAGAAATCACATTAGTTTTGAAAGCCCAGCCGATCGTTATCGGATTTTACAGCACTTTTGAGAAATTTCGTATCAGAGATACAAGTATTAATATTAGTAATTAATTAAGTATAATATTATCTGATATTGAATCATTTTTAAAATATCAAGTTAATAGTCCCCAAGATTTGGAATATTTGTGCATAGTTTTTCAAGAATGATATATGGCATATAATGTTTTGCAAATTGCTACTTTGCGTTCCATGTGAAACACTCTTACCTGAATCATACCAAATGTTTGGCACTCGTGGTGTAAATAGTTAAACATTACTTTAAACTAAGAATCGCCCAGTGCTTGGGAATTATATAATACTGTTATGGATTAAACGATAAACAACAATTTTGTGAATACCATAAACAACTCGTTATCGCAACCAGTGCCGGTATCCTTAGGTCGCCAAGACCATAAGATGCTAGAACGTTAATTCTACGAAATATTACTGAAAATAAGCAGCTAGTACCAAGAAATGTGCAATACCGTAGAGGATATTAATTGTACTTAGGACCATCCTGGGTTGACCAAAATGTGCAAAACTTGATAATTATGTAATTCTAAAGAAGATTGTATTTAATGAAAGGATTCACTCGAAAAAAAGTGATACTCGTGGAAGATATTTAGAGAAAATGATATTTGAGAAGTTTGTGCAGGTTTTGGTCAATTTTGGTGCAATATTATTACATTTTGTACTTGATTGTATTTACGTTAGAGGGATAGAGTCTTAAAAACCCATAATTCATATTCTAAAGATTATTGATGACGCTAATTCCTCTATTTTAGAATCTATCGTTTAAGTTCCCATATGTATGACTTACAATTTTCTTCTTTTAGTTTCTAGATTTTTCGAGGGGTACATAAATTCCAATTTTCTACAAAGCTTACATTAAATTTGCATACGTAAAGCCACTGAATTTCAAATGAACTGAAAAGGTAGATTGATTTACTCTGGTATTGATTATCAGAATAAAGCTCGAGCCTAATTGTGTTGTTCTTCAGTGGAGGGATCTCAAGTGATGCGATTTCGAAACAGTATTTGGATTCTCACCCATTTTTATACCGTCCTCTGCAAAAAGGCCTCGTCTACCTGAGCTTTTGATATTTATTCTGTTTAGAGTGACTATCCTTCAATTTTTACGCAGATGAGGATTTGTTTTGTGATCCATTTGTTATATACGTAATTACTCCAAATAATGTTTTGCGAAGGTAGTTTCTAAAACCACAATCTCGCAAAGTTAGTAACTTATTATAGCTGGCGCCGTTTCGTGATAGTAATTGTATTACTTTCAGATTTGTATGCACTTGTAATTCGCATAAAATCTGTTAATGATAATTTCGCATCTTAATTCTAATTATTTATTTTTAGAAGTTTTGTACAAAAAGATCTGTTGCTCCTTTTTTATGGGTTAGTAATTTGTTCAAGATCTATTTTTATAGCAATTATTTATTATCTAGTTTGCGTAAGATAATTGTTATAATTTAGAAAAAAGAATTATGTGAATTTTTTAAAAATTAATTTGAATCAATAAAAATATATTTCCTGTTTTGAAAACATTGGCAGAATATTTGAATTCCGATATATGATTCATAAACAGATAGAATGTAAGGAAGAAGCTGACAACAGACTAGAAGATCATTTGTATATAGACAATAATATTGTCCATTTAATAATTAATATTTATCTCTCCGACTTTTTGCAATAACGATGTACAATGTTATTACAGTAAAGCCGTCACAGTTCCCTTCGGTAAATAGCATATAGAAGGTGTTTTCTGCTGATGAAAATAAATTTTAAAGAAAATTAGGAAAGCGTTGAAACGGATAGAATTACTTTATCTCAGGAAGGCTGATTGGTTTTTAAAGAACAATATTTAGTCCAAGAATTCCACCACAACTTGATAATAAGGGTTCCTTGGTCGTTCATGAAAACGATGATAAAGTCAGAGAAAGCGTAGAATCTATTTTTACAATAAATAAATAATACATGTGCTGAAACTACTTCTATTTGCAGAAAATTGAAACTTTCGAAAATTAGAAATCTGTAGCTGTACCATAGTCTTTCCATTGTATTAAACAAATTCAATTGGGTCAGTTTTGTCCAAAATTGCTCAATATATTTTCCAAATTAAACATTTTTCAAGAAATCTAAACACCTTTAGGATTATTTGCACCGATGGTTTGTGCATAGTGCTGTGTAGATTTAAAAAAAAAAGTGTATTTCAATCATAGAATTGAAATTGTAGAAAAACTTGACAACGATTTTAGAATTTCGCTTTAGCTAAATCACTGCTTATAGAGCTAAGAATTTGGAATCATTGTGGCAAAATTTCATCTATTCCAAACAGGTAGTGCAATAAATTTAAAAAAAATCATTAGGTGAATAATTAGTATTTCGTGTGTTACGACGTGCAAAATTTGATAATTTTGTAAACACCAAATGATAATTCATCGGACTGACAGCCGAAAAACGATAAAAGGTAAAACCGAAAAATGTTCACAAACGAAAGCAATAAAAATTATGCCTTAAGTTTGTCCTCAAATCACAATACGACATTATCTTTATTTTGAAAATCTTTAAATCCCTTTTCCACTTTTTCCTTTTTTAATAATTATTCGTTTACGGACCGATTTGGTCATTTTTGGTTTTCGAAACATAAAAATTTTGTACCAATTTGAAGCAGGAAACACTAGTAAATATTGATTAGAGTTAGAGCAAGAATTAATACATAAAAACCTAAAATAGTTTTAAAAACAATCCTAGGGTCTTTGAAAATTTACAAAATTGCCATATATGGCCAGAATTTCATAAAAATTATTTAAAATCTAAAAAGGAGATTCATTAACTTTTTTTCTGTTCAGCGGGTAAAAAAATAATGAATGAAATAAAAATATAAATTGAGAAGAATAAAAAGATAAAAAAAAGGATTGGAAATTAGAGTCACACAAGAAACCAGTATAAAATAGCTTATCCAACAGGTAATGATTAAATCTTTAGCTTTAATTGTAGCAAGATAGAAGCTTTTGCTGATACTAGTGTATACCCTGAATAATGTGACTGTTAGTTTTTAAACACTGCACATTGTATGTGGTTGAATTGAGCGGAAAAAGACTAGCAGATTTTGAAGAGTATATAGAAGACCTTAACAAAATATTTGACTCCAGTAAAAATAAAAAATAAAATACTTGAGTGAATATACTGTTAAGATAATCGAGACAGCTAGAAATAATTTATTAGTAGATACCTAGTACAAAAACAAACTGATTTTTGATATAGACTTGTATGATTTGTACGACATGGCTATTATATATTTGTTATTTGTCTCTAAGTATCTGCATTTTGTATGAAAAACATGATTTAATCTAGAACAATCAGAGTCCTCAGATTCAGACAATATAGAAATCGACTGTCCCGAAGAATAAGTCACTAACAAAGTTTTCCGTATACAGACTGTATCAACTATATTTTACTTCGGTAGAGTGTCGTATCTCTATGTACTTTTAAATGGAGATGCGACACTCTAGCGAAGCATAATACAGTTGATACGCTCTGTTTTCGGAAAAATTAGTTAGTGACTTATTCTTCGAACTTATTATTGATATACCATTTTGTACCTGAAGTTGTGAACGCTCAAAATATGAACAAAGTATCTTTTCAATGCTCCATTTTGTCAAAAATATTATTCAGTTACAAATAAAAATAGGCATTATAAGTTTCTCTTATACTGAATCATTTTATATGTAAATGAACAAATGTTTTAGCACAGTTTCAAGTTTACAAAAAGCAATCAATACAAAAATTCGATTATATTGGTCAGAACGTTCAGAACTTTGAGCGCAAACTTTATTGTGAATTAATTTTTTTCAGGTGTTGTGAATTTCGAATCTGGATTGTAATAATGTAGAGTGGAAAATCTGTACAAAATCCATTGGATGAATAATCTGATCAAATGATCATTCGATCAAATTTCAGAGAGAATATTGTCTCTACGTGACAAATTGTTATGAGGGTGGATTATGAGTGTAAATATATTATATTGCATAAATATACCAGAAAAGTGAATTTTTATTTTGAACCTCACCAAACTTATTTTCAGGAATTCGAATGAAATTAAGGGACACTTTCTGATATTTGGCAATTATTTCTGTAAACTCAATACAATTTACCTGAAAACTCTATGCTAAGTATGAAAAATTACTAAAAAAGAGAGAAACAAGATCGAACGTAGCGAAAGTTTCTTGACGTTTCATTTCGTTCTTTTCTATAAGAAATATAATTACCATACAATTTTAACATTATGTCTTCGTAGCCTCTTCATTATCTTTTGATACTTTTTTTAGACTGAGCTTAGTTTTTAGCAAAATTATTTTTAATTTATCGAAATGATGGTTAAATATCCAAAAATGCCCCTTAATTTCTTCCGCATCCCTGCTTATTTTATACTTTCTTTGCTTTTTCGATTAGGGATTATTTACTCTTGAGCTTTATTTTTTATTTAAATTTTGAACAAGGACAGTATTAATTCGTGGAAGGGCCACCAGGTGGGGCTAATACCAGGAAGGCCAATTCATTTTCTGCCACGATCACTACGGCAGTTGCAGACATTCATAGTTGGCAACTTGCTAGCACTGTGGTTCGATAATTTCCTTCCAATTATTTTTCCTAGAGTTATTGTTTACTTTTCCTTAAAAACTTTAATCACTATTCTGTGAAAATGGCTCCCAGTGCTCAAGAAGTACCAAAAGAAAAACTTGAAGTTCCTTCTAGAGGAATAAATGCCGTTTTATTAGGACCACCCGGCAGTGGCAAAGGCACTCAGGTAATTTGCTTGTCGATTTTCAATTGTACTTTGCACCCATTTTTATTAATAACTCAGTTAATAATGCCAAATTATCTATTTCACTTATGAAATCAATGCTGTACTTTTTTCATACATAGGACTATTGTTTAGAGTATTTTAAGAGTAAAAACATGTCAAGGCCTTTGGTTTTTCGTGCTACTTGCTCCAAAAATTAAGCATGTGCTTATTATTCCAGTGAATGTTGTAAATTAATTTTCGATTTGTATGAAAAATTTGCAATTATTTTTATTAGTACCAACCGGGCGAATTATGGATCAAGGTGGATAATTATGGATCAAGGCTATTATTACAAAAAAAAAATCTTATATAGTTATAGAACATAAACGTCTAGTTTTTTCGGTACACCTAGATACTGCCTTTTGGGAAATGTGATATTTTTTATAAATCGTGATAAAAAATAAACAAATAAATTTGAATGTTTATCCTTTTCTTAAATATGTCTAAAAAGAATCTGGAAGATTTTAAGACAATTTGTTATTTTTGGAGGGAAAAAATTGTAGGAAAACTGAATTTTTTCAAGATATTTAGAGGTTTTGAAAAGATTCGAAAATAATTTAAATCTTGAGAAGATTTCAAAACATTTCAAACAAAATGTAGATTTATAAAATTTCGAAAAAAATAAGCTTTTTAAGAATTTAGGAAGGTTTCAAAGAATAACAAAATGTTCTTAAGATTCCTGGGAAAATTTCACATTATTTTTTTATTTAAATGAATTAATTTAAGAGAAAATTTAAAACGACTTCAAAAATGTTCCTAAAGTTGTCAAAAAATGATCTAGAAAATTTTTGCGGCAATGTTTAATTATGTAGAGTTTTTTTTTAATTTTAGGAAAAATATGACAATTTTAAAATTTATGTAGAAAGCTTAGAAGTTTATGCAGCTTTTTTTAAATTTTAGGATAAAATCGTATTCGTTTAAAAGATATTTGAAAGGTTTAAAAATTTTCAAAAGATTGAAAAATAATTTCAAAAGATTTTAAACAAAACGTGTATCTTTCAAGATTTCGAAACAAAATTTAGGAGCATATTAAGAATTTTGAAAGGTTTCAAGAGAATAAAAAAAAATTGTTAAAATTCCTGGTAAAATGTATAATGATTTCTTATTTTGAAAAGTGAATTTTAAGAGGAAAATTGGAAACGATTTCAAAACATTTCAAATGATTTCCTAAAATTAGCAAATGTAATCTGAAAAATTGTACGCTAATTTTTTTAATTATGTATTTTTTTTTTAATTTTAGGAAAAACACGAATAATATATGCAGAAGGTTTGGATGTTTATTGAGATTTTATTAATTTTAGGAAAAATTCGTATTATTTTAAAAGATATTTAAAAGTTTCGAAAGAATAAAAAATAATTTCAAATTTCAAAAGATTCTAAGCAGAATGTGGATCTTTAAAGATATACAAAAAAATTAGAAGCGTTTTAAGAATTTTGAAAGGTTTCAAGAGAAGAAACAAAATGTTAAAATTCCTGGGAAATTTTCCAATGATTTCTTATTTTCAAAAATGAATTTTCAGATAAAATTGAAAACGACTTCAAAATGTTTCAAATGATTTCCTAAAATTTTCAAGAAATGATCTGGAAAATTTTACAGCAATTTTTTGATCATGTAGAATTTTTTTAAATTTGAGGAAAAATACGACTAATTTAAAAAAATATGTAGAAGTTTCTGACGTTTATGAAGTTTTTTTTTAATTTTAGGCAAAAATATTATTATTTTCAAAGATATTTAAAAGGTGTAGAAGTTTTGAAACGATTAAAAAATAATGGAGTTGTTGCAAATTAAAAAAAAATAATTTTTTCCTAGTAAAATTAAAAGAACACCAAAAAAATAATGAAAATACGGAAGGAAAGATTTTTTCAAGTAAGTTACAATTTTTGTTTAATGTTTAAAAAGTACATTTTTTTAATTTTTACGGGAAAATCTGATTGATTGGGCAGATTATCGGAAGTACTTCATTCTGAGCAGCGCGGTTGTCCGGTTGGTGAGGGAATAAATATGGCCGCTAGCATGCCCGTGAAGATGGGACCTCAATTTTGGAAAATGGTATACAGTGTTTATACCTTTTCAAAATTGGGGTGCCAACTTCACACTTGCACCCCACATTTTAATATTTTTCAAAAGTTCTTTTTGGATGTGTTAGTTGGTCGTTAAAATAATAGTGTTTGATAATCAATTTTCGTCGTTTGATAGTCAAAATTGTAGCCAATATCAATTTTCCAAGAAATATTAATCAAGGGTCCCAAAACGCCCTTATCAGTTGACATGGTGTCCCTGCGCGTGCGCTCTTCCGTTAGGCGGAAAATTTAAATTAATATGATTCAGAAAAGTTCAACATTTTTGTATAGGGAGTAGGGAATCATTTGCTGGTCGTTAAGCAGTGTTTGGTAATCAACTTTGTTAATATAGACCTTCTCGTTTGTTTGATAAAGTGCCAATAAAGTGTATATGTATAGAGCTGATAATCAATAATATTGATAATACATTTTTTGTGCTTTTGATAAGATGACTAATATGATAAAATATTGTTATTAAGATCTCCCTCAAAGAAATAGGATATCTCGAGATATCCCATTCAATCCCATTTATATCACGGAATGTCCCAGAGATAACCCGTCGGATATCCAGGATGTCTATGGGAAGTTTCTGGGATATCTGCAGTGGGTATATTTCCTTCACCTTTTTTTTTACTAGTTTATTTAATATATATATATATTTATAAAATATATTGACTTTTAGATCCCACAAGAGGTATTATTCCAAGGGATTGTTATCTGAAATGAGCAATAATAAATCCAATTAGGCCTTTATAAAACCAAATTTTGAGTAGTACAGAAAGTTATACAAAATCTGAATACATTTAATAACCGAAATATCCTTTTGTGTTTACCAGGAAAATTTACAAGAAATTTTTTTTCAAAATTCCAGGCTCTGAAAAATTCGTAACAACCAAATTTTCTAAATCGAAAATTTTCCACCTTATGAAATTTCTGACATTACTAACTAAAAAAATTGTTTAGTATTTAAATGAAGTACAATTAAAAAGAATATTTTTCATTGACTAATCTCTTAATCTGTTTAGTGGAGAGAATGTTCAATTTTTTAAACTTGGCTGCTTGATGTTTAAAAGTTTCGAACATTTTCAAAATTATTTAAAACTTGTAAATATTTTACAAAATTTTAAACAAATTTTAGATATAGGTTGTTATTTCTTTGGTATTGACGATTAATTATTGAAGAGGTGTTGCAAAAATCCATTATAAATATTATTTATTTTAATACTAAGTGAATTTTACAATAACTATGTGTGCTATTAACAAAAAAATTAATTACTATTAATTAATTTCTAATACCAAAAATAACTATCCAAAGATGAGCTTCTAAAAAATAAAAACTATCAAGTTAATCAAACCTGCACAGATAATTCAGGCATAAACATTGTATTATATTTCGAATATTATGTATAAAAAACAATTCAAAACAATTAACCAAAGAAGGCCACTATTGTGTGCCGAAATGTCTGAAGCAATTGTAATTTAATTGTAATATATTATTTGAAAATTGCAAACATTATTTAGTTTCTTTATAAAAATAAACTATAATGAATATTTCGCATTTATAATGAACTCTAATTAAAATTTTGTAAATTTAATTTTAGGCTCCGCTCTTCAAGGACAGGTACTGCGTATGCCATTTATCAACAGGAGACATGTTGAGAGCGGAAATCAAATCCGGTACCGATATTGGGAAGCAAGTAAAGTCGATCATGGAAGACGGGAAATTAGTAAGCGACGAACTAGTAGTCAATATGATTGATAAAAACCTCGACAAACCTGAATGCAAGCGGGGGTTTCTCCTCGACGGATTTCCAAGAACTGTACCCCAAGCCCAAAAGGTAAATTGACATTAAGCTCTTCTTATTAATAGATGTTAGTTCCGTTATTAATTTTTTTTCGAGAGCGAAATAAAAAAATATTTCTTTTTAGCTTGACGAGATGCTTCACAAAAGAAAAACGCAGCTCGATGCAGTAATCGAGTTTGGAATCGACGACAATCTTCTAGTGAAGAGGATTACCGGAAGATTGGTACATCCAGCAAGTGGTCGATCTTATCATGAAGAATTCGCACCGCCCAAAGCTTCGATGAAGGACGACGTAAGTAAATATTTTAAAAACTATCAATAAGCAAACAGATATTTTATTTGTAATAATCTTGTGGTCTGCTCGGTGGGTCCCTGTCACCACTACGTAGCGCGTCCTCAGGTTGCGGATAGAGGAACGGCCCGTAAGGCTGAACAGCCCCTCAGGTTAACTGCGAATACAAGAATAAGCAGTCGCGGACAGTCGATAGGAACCAGTCGTGGGTGTGGTGAGCCCACACTGGTAAAAAATAGGTACACGACAACCATGGCTTGAAGGGACCCACCCATTCGCGCTGATACGCAATGGGTGGGTTCTGGCAAGCCAAGGTGCAGCGTGTACCCACCTAGAAACACTACCCGAACCAAAACTAAAAATCTTGTAAGGGAAAAATCCTGCTGCCTCATTGGACACTGCAGCGATGACACTGCCCGCAAGGGATGTGTGGAATGATTCGCCTGTATAGGGCCAAAGGGGTATTGATGCCAGTGGGCGAGCTGCCTTGCAGGGGGATGTTGGGATATGAGGATGAAACCGTAATGTGTCTGACGACAAGTTGACATGGTCCTTGTCAGAGTCGGAAAGCCCCCATCTCTAGGACTGGGGAGTTATGGGGGTCATCACTCCTAGGACGGCGGACTCACCTACGATCGGAATAGGATCCTAACGTGCGGATTTTCCTAAAATTACCATGGCTAACTTGCAAAAACAAAAAACTACAGTAAAATATCTAAGGGTGGGAACTCTGAACGCGCGTAGTCTAAATACTGGCGGTTTTAGCGAACTCATTGAGGTAGCAAAGACATATGATACTGACTTGATAGCACTTCAAGAAACCTGCTGGCCGGGCGATTATGCGTCAATTTCTAAGGATAACTATACTTTTTACTATGGGGGAGCTAAGGGGCGCACACTGGGGACCGGATTCCTTATTAATAAGCG
>CAKNWT010315311.1:1908-21863 GCA_932066315.1 Andricus coriarius
GTCTACGTTTTCACACTCGCTTCGCTCGTGCGCTAACCACCGACTCATGCTTCGAGCCTCCGGCTTATGCTGCAACATTCACTCTCGCACACAATCACCTATTTTGCGCACTTGTATCACAAATAACTATTTAACACGTACAGATGCGCAGTGCACTTCTGCGACACTTACTTACAACGGACAGTAGACGTCCGTGGTTCTTAAACTACGCAGTGAAGTTCTATAGTCAGAACTGGCAGTATGTGCTGAAGAACTCTACTGCACAGCCAGAATATCACGGACCTGTACCGTGCATCTTCACGTGCCTAATGAGTCTACTGCACATCCGTAAGTGTCGTAGAACTGCTCCGCGCAGCTGAATGTGCTGGAGAACTGTAATACACAGCTCGAATATTACGGGCCCGTACTACACACTCTAATATGCCTTATGAATCTACTGAACATCCGTCATTATGACAGTAGCGCACTGCGCCGCTGCATGCGCCAAAGAACTCTACTGCGCAGTGATTTTACCATAGATCTGTACTGCGCACCTTTGAGTGTTTCATGAGTTTATTGAGCATCTGCAAATGTCATAGAACTGCACTGCATAGCCATAATATCATGGAACTGTACTGCACACTCTAATGTGCCTTATAAGTCTATTGTGCAACCGTAAGATTCTCAGAACTGCACTGCGCAGCATCAGTGACACGGACCTGTATTGTGCACCCTTATGTAACTCATAAATATACTGCGCATCCTTAATTGCCATAGAAGTGCACTTCGCATCCTCATGTGTTATATAAGCGCAGTTCATGTAACACAGAACTGTACTGAGCACCCTTATGGACCTCATCAATCTTCTGAGGATCCGCAATTATCGCAGAACTGCATTGCGCATCCGCATAAGCTGAAGGACTCTACTGCGCAGTTATAGTATCATGGGCCTGTACTATGAACCCTTATGTGCGACGGAGCTGAACTGTGTACACCCACGTGTTTCGCAAGTCTAGTGCGCATCCTTAAGTTTTGTAGAAGTGCACTGCGCAGCTGCATGTGTTAAAGAACTCTACTGCGCAACCTGCGTAACACGGAACGGTACTGCGCACCCTTACGTGCCACGTAAGCCTATTGCGCAACCCTCGGTGTCGTATAACTCCACAGCGCAACCCTTTATACTGTAGAAGTTTTCTGGGCAACTCCACTTGTATACTAAATAGGGGTACTGAGCAACCGCATGTACCAAAGAAGTTGGGGCGCTGCTAAGCAAGTATGGCAGTCGGTCGCGTGTATAATCGCTCGTGAAAATTTTTGTTCTCTACGGGCTGAGTTCGTGCAGTGTAATTTATAATGTGCTTTCAAAGTAACTAATTATCACTAATGTTCTCAATTCTAATGGCTTGTGAGTGTTATAACCATTAGCGCAATAAATTTTTCACAAAAAGCTGTTGTGATCTAACTGCCAATTTTCTCAAGGTCGTTGTGTCCGATGTACAGTGTGTTAATGTTACCATCTCTATGTTACGTCAGTTACTCGATACAATGTCTCTCGAAATCTCGGAGGATAAATTTGAGCTCTTAATACAAAAAATTGGAAATCTGGAGTCCTCACTTTCAGCTCTCCACAACAAAATTGACCACCGTACGCTTGAAAATCAAGAGCACAAAGTCTAGCAAGAAAAACTGAGATCCGTTATTACGGAGCAAGACCGGAGAATCAAAGCAATGGGCCGAGCCTTAAGAAGCAAGAACTTGATTATTTTCGGCGTTCTGGAGGAAGACGACGTGGACCTGGTGCAGTCAGTATGTGGCATTTTCAAGCAGCATCTTAATATTGAAATACGTTCTGACCAGGTCGAAATTGTTAGACGGATTGGAGGGGTAATTCGGGACAAACCCCGTCCCCTCCTAACTCAGCTACGTTTCTTCAAGGATAAGAAAATGATCTTATCGCAGCTGAAAAAATTACGCGGCACTGGGATCAGCATTGCGGAGGACTACACTAAAAAGTCCAAACTGATAGGAAGACTCTACTTCCATATCTTAAAGAGGCTAGAAATTGTGACCTCAAAGCTTCCTTAAGCTATAATGCAATTTATGTGGATGGCAAAAGGTTCGAGTACAAGGATCTATCAGCGTTGGAGTCTGCAATCCAGAATGCTAAATCATCTGGGAAAAGGGCGGAATCATTTGAAAGAAGGAAAATGGGGGAAGCAAGCGGCCCACAGGGAAACGTGAAGCGCAAAGCTTCAGAATCCCCACCAGTCAATATCAAAGAGCAGGCGGGAAATCCTATGAAAGGAAATATTCAAAATCGACTATCAAGCAGGGAGACGAAGAAGAAAAATTTAAATGGATAAATGAGCGAAATATGTCCGGACGAGTCAACAATTCTACAAACTTATTCTTCTGGAACTGTCATGGTTATGTAAGATTTTTAAACTCCGGTATTAATTATGATAAGTTTGATATTATAGGAATCGTCGAAACCTAGCTCACTCAGATTCCCAAAAACTTGTACGCGGAAAATAAATATAATCATTTCTTCTCTAACGCTTTAAAAGAAAAATCAAAAGGCAGAGCCAGTGGCGGCCTAGCCCTTTTCATAAATAAACTTAATTATAATAGTGAGCTCATAGATAAGTCAGAGTATTGGATTTTGGTTCGAATTTATAGCGCAAATAAAATTAATTTAATTGTAGGAATCTGCTATTTTAGCCCGACGGTAGACACAGAAGTAATCCTACAACTTTTCGAAGAAACCTTATGTGCTCTGTCTGAGAAGTACAATAGCGTTCCTATCACTATATATGGCGATTTCAACTGTAGGGTGGGCGGATTGAGTCAGGGTCCACCTGATATGTTTTCTCACACAAATTTTTCAATGTACCGGGAGAGTCACGATGCTGCGCACAACAGGAGGGGGCTGGGATTGGTAAAACTGATGGAGGTAAATGAGTTTTATCTTTTAAATGGTAGATCGCGGAGTGACAATCCAGCCCACTTTACGTTTGTTAATGCAGGGGGTAAAAGTGTCAATGACTTGGTTTGGTGCAATGCGGAGGCATTAGGTATACTGGAGGACTTAAAGGTGGATCAATCCACACACACCTCGGATCATTTCCCGGTCTTAGTCTCCTCTTGTTGTTCTCCCACCTCAGCTGGTGACTCAAGTGCGCTAAATGTAAACAAAAATAAAAGCTTGACGTTTCTGAGATGGACAGACGACAAACGGGAGATCTTCTCGAGCGAATTGTACTTGTCCCACAGACTTCAGGTCAATTTTGAAAAATTAGACATAGATTATCTTAATTCAAATCTTACCGATGCTATTATTAACAGCGCCAAAAAAGCAGATATGTGGTCCGTGAGAAAAAATGTTACTGAGAAATTTTACCGTGACAAACCTTGGTTTGATTCTGACTGTCGACAAAGCAAATCATATCTCTCTAATGCGTTGAAAGAAGCCAGCAGGGCTAATTTCTCGGATGAGGCTAAGTTGGTTTATGTCAAAGCTAAAAAATCGTGCCAAGCACTGATAGCTATGAAAAAAGCGAGTTTTGAATCAAATATTCTGATGAGCCTTGAGAGTGCAACGATAGAAAAACTTTCTGGGATACTGTTAATAGATTCAGAGGTTTAAAAGTAAAAGCTGCAATCCTTTCTACAAAAGCTTGGGAAAAGTTCTTCCATCTGACACTTCCTCTCAGACGTCTGGCACCGTCACTGCTTACAGATGTGCGGCATCCATTATTGGATAGCTGAATTACAGCTAACGAAATCTTTTTTTTCAATTAACAAAATTAAAGTAAATAAGGCTTCAGTGCCGAATCAATTCTCAAATAACTTTTACAAAAACTTTCCACCCAATTGGCTTCTTTATCTCGAAACATTTTTAAATAAAATACTTGAAAATGAATATATACCGCTCGAATGGACAAAATCTTAAAGGCACATGATACACAAAAAACAAGATCCAGTCAATCCCCATAACTACATACCTATTGCCCTTTTAAGCTCACTTCCTAAAATTTTTACGCAAATCTTGTTGGCTAGATTGGAAAAATGGGAGTCGTTGTGTCACATTATTCCGGAAGCCCAAGCAGGCTTTCGTCGTGGTAGGGTTGCATGGATAATATTTTCACCTTGGCATCTGTTTCGCAAATTTACTTACAAAAAAAGAATACACATATCTATGCCATTCTGGTGGATTTTTCAAGGGCTTTTCCTTCGGTTAATCACGCTCACATCTGGTCAAAACTATTTGATATTGGGGTCAGCTCAAAAATAATTAGAATTCTAAAAAGTGTGTATGAAAGAGCCTCAACTTGCATTAAAGTGGAGAACGAGTTCTCGGAGGAATTGCCGGTCACTGAGGGAGTTTTACAGGGAGAGATTTTGAGCCCAATCATTTTTAACCTCTTAACCTCGGATATCGAGTTTTTCTTTAGACAAAAAGGTCTTGTGGGTCTCAGAATCATGGGCGACACGGACATTATTGTGCTGATTTACGCGGATGATTTAATTATTTTTGCAGAATCTAAAATAGACGCAATTAGAAAACTCAAGGCTCTCCAGGAGTATTGTAATATAAACAAACTCACGCTTAATAACAATAAAACTAAATACACCATTTTCAAGAAAGGTCGGATCAGCTCAAAACTCCTAGGTTTGAAATATGATGGTATTTCTTTAGAGTTTGTTTCTTGTTTTGAATACTTGGGTACGATTTTTTCTAGAACAGGTGCTTTCAACTTAGCTCGGCCTCGGCGTTCAATATTCTAACTAGAACTAAGTGCTCCTTATGGTCTTCCATTATCAAAATTCATGACTCTATTATAAAGAGTTCCTTATTGTATGCGGCCCACATTATAGGATTAAATTGTCTACATGTCTTCGAGAAGGCACAAGTCCGTTTTTTCAAGAATCTTCTGCGCCTACCCAGAAATACGCCTGACGTTGTTGTCAGATTGGAACTAGGTCTACCCTGTGTGTCATACCAAATATTAAAAATGGCGCTGAATTGGTTGGCAAAGGTTTCCGATATGGAAGACTCGCGCCATCCTAAACTCTGCATGCTAAAACTAGCCGAAACCGCAAACAGCAAAAGTGCTAAATATAACTGGCTAGGTCAACTTATTAGATGTTTGTAGGGAGCGGGTATAAGCTACAATCTCATCGATCTCAATGGTCCCAATCTCATAACTCAAATCGATATTATAGCTGATAGATGCCGTGATTTTTTCCATTCGCGTGATCTATTAAGATTGGAAAACAGTAACTTTAGTTATATATACAATAAAATTGTACACAATAATGCGCTTCCCCATCAATATCTCCTATTCAAAGCTCCTTTCCTTTTGAAGCGCATTTTCGCTCAATTAAGAACTTCCTCCAGGTTCATCATTAAGTTGACCACTAAAGCTGGAACAACTGCAATCGATCCACAACAAATTTGCCAATTATGTAATCTAAGAGAAAATGAAGATCTTTCACACATCCTCACCAAATGTCCAATCTACTCGTCGATTAGAAATCATTACTTACGTAACATTGGTATGATAACCGAGAACAATCTTCACTTCTTATTGTCAAATATAAACCCTGAAATGCTTCGCTCGATTTACAACTTTATAAGTACATGTTTAAAAATTAGAGCTTTCTCTATTGGAATAGTACACTGCCCGAACTCAACCAATATGACCTGACAACCTATTGTACATACGTTATTATATCTTTTCTTTTATTTTGATGTTTATCATAATTTTATTGATTTTTGTAATAGTGGCCTTCCCTTGCCACAGAATCTTGTATTCTTAGAGGCAATAAATGTACATAAATACATACATACATACATACCAAAGAAGTTGACTGCGGACCCTTGCGTGTCGCAGAACATCACTGCGGATATGTATATTCCTTGGAAGACTAGTGTACACCCCTAAGTGCTGTACAAGTTCACTGCGCTGCTCTACTCTCTTTACAAGCCTTCTGTGCAGCCCTATGTACCACATAACTGTACTGTGCATCCGCATGTGCCATGTTGTCTACTATGCATCCCTAATTGTCGAAGGACTGTATTGCGCAGCCCTGTGCATTTCAGAAATCCACTGCGCAGCCCTATGTATCACATAACTACAGCGCAGTCTACTAACCCCACTCCACCTTTTCTTTCCTCTCGCCAAACTGACTAAGAAGTAATTGAAATTACTTTGGCTATGTAATTGAAATAAATTAGTAATTGGATCTCGTGTGTCTGTCAGACAATACAAATTGTATACGAGTAATTTGTAATTTGTCACAATTGCATTGGATTATTGACAAAACCTTTAAATCTAATTCAAATACAAATTGAAATACATGTAATTTCTTCTCACAATACTTGAATTACATTTTTCGACAAATAATACCCAGCTCTGCAGACGATATTTTTCTTTCACGGGCGAGATATTAGTTTCAAAATGTAGCGCTCTATTTCTAAGGTTTGTGGTTATGTTGTATATATTTTGCGTGCAAAAACCTAATATCACTACCCTTACAACATATACTTTTCAGAAATAATCTTTTATTGTTATGAAGCATAGTTTTATGCCTTAAAGATCTCGCCAAATATTTTTATTTCTTCTAAATATCAAGTTGCCAAAATTTACCAGATTGTTGGTCAGTAGCGAACAATGCCCGTCACGACGGTCATTGACTCGGTCACGTTGGTCGGGTCTCATCTCTATAATAGGGGAATTATATGTGAAAAAGCCTACATTTTTTTGCATTTGCATAGTTACCTGCGTATGAGTACTTTCATCAGGGCCAGCATTATTTTTCCGCACATTAGACACGCGAAACACATCTTCATGCAAATTATGAGATGGGTAGACATAATAGTGTTTGCAACAGGCGTTGTAACGGAGGGACAGCCATTTTGCCGACTGCATAGGGATTTCCGACGAAACCCTAACAAATTAAAAGTTATTTCTTTGAAAAATCATGTGTATATTATCATTATTCTCGGACATTTTGAATTTAATAATTGTATTACCCAGTCAAATGTGTTAGCACCCTAGCGGAAAAAACGGAGAGGTTTCGTTCCACGCCTTTCCAAATTGTATGTGAACTTTCCGTCTGATTTCATGCCGAACGTCTCTCTTCGCCAAAGCCTTGCGTTGTGAACGTTTCCGATTTCTCTCTGAATAATTCTCGCAGTGTCCCAAATAGCTTGTTCCGATGCTTTCCGAATTATCTCCCATGTGCCCCACTGTTTATTTCCTATTAAAAATATATAGCCGTTTCTACGACCGCATTTTCCAAATATATTTTTCTGCAAGACAAAAAGACAATTTTATTTAGAACATTATTCAACGTTGATTCCTTTTCGATTCTTGCAGCAAAGATTTTCATTAAAAACCTAGAAATAGGTCAATTTTAGAACCAAGAAAGCCTTTTTGACTTCTCCATCTCAAATATTCCATTGCTCAACTATCATTTGTAATTACTCTATTTCTTTTTTTCTTCGTAAGATTGCTTTTTTGTATAGTAAAAAATGTACTATGAGATGTATGGGGTATAATTTGCCCTGAGCTGGAGTTGCAGAATTTTCACTATGCTCCTTTTCTATACTTACACTAATAATAACAGATTTACTATACAAATAACTGCACGCAATAATGTTTTAATGAAGACACTTTGGGAAATTAGGAATTTCCTTAACTTTTCGCGATTTTCAAGATGCATTTAGGAAAAATCGCTATCAGCGTCTCCCGCATTTGAGTATAATTTTTGTGAGCTCTAAAATAATCTTCATCATTTACAAAGGTTGACACCCGCTAACGACATGTTTTCACAATTATATTCAGATTCAATTGCTATCGCGCAGTTGATTTTTGGTAGAATCCAATACGTAATATCAATTGCACAACTGGTAGCGAGCGAGAAAGTGAGTGAGTGAGTGAGCGCATATCATAGATCAAAGTGGGGCTGGCGGCAAGCAAAGACAATGGGACGTAGTCAGAATTTTTCCGAAGTTTCTTGATTAAAATCACAAAAAATTTAAGATATGCCTAACTTCCCATAGTGTTTTCCAGTGTTTTCATTAGAACATCAATTTGCGTAGTTATTTTTTCAGTAAACCTTGTTTTTATTATAAATGTGGAAATTGATCAAAGCGACGCTTCTTATGGTTTCTAGAAGTCTATGTCAGAATAATTTGTATTTTATTTTATATTATTTTTACAATACAAAAAAGGCCATATAATAATTACAAATGAGAGTTAGACAAATGGAATATTTCAAATTTGAAACATTTAGAATTGACAATGTTCAGCAACAATGTGTAATATATGAAAGTCAAAAAGACTTCCTATGTTATGAAATTGTTATATTTCTTGGTTTTTAGGAATCAACTTCGCTGGATTAAATAGGAATCAATACGATTACTGCAGTTTTAAATTATTTGAAGATAAAAAAATATTTTTGTCTCTGTGCGGTACATACTTATAGTTGTACTATCGTGGACATGTGTTTCGCTCGGTGTTGCAAATTCTTGATGTTCGGCTATTTCTATCAGTTTTGTGAGTAAAAACTCTTGTACGTAGTGAATTAGTTAGTATAAGTGATCAGAAGTTAACCAAAAATATGATGCCCAAAGTTCGCTTATTGCACTCGTTGTGTTTAACCTCGCGTGTGACTCCGGACGCATGTCTTTGTCTGAAAGTAATAGAATATTAGTTCTTTTTGTCACAATTTCAGTACGATTTCCTAGGTTTTAAACATTAGTCTTTTATTCAACAGGACTCAATGATGTCAAAGTCGGACGTGGTGCACCTTTGACAGATTTCCCTAATTACGCTCAGTGGGCATTGATGAAAATCGGTATACCTTCAGAACAAGTGAGAAAAAGCATTTACATATCTTAACCATCTATTATAATACTACATTTGCTAAGACTTGTCAATGGGTTCAAACCACTTCGCATGTTTTTCCTGTTTGTTTTTTTCTGTGTACATAGAATAGTGTGCACGGCTTCTCGTATGTCATAATAAATATATTGAAATGATTGACTTTATTTTTGAATGTGGGCGGGGGTCTCGGGAAAGAACTCCTTTGGCGTTAGGCCAGAAAGCCTATGTTGCCACACCCGTGGTTCGTCTCAGGGCAGTACACCGAATCTAAGCACATTCACCGAGTTAGATCTCAGTAAATTCGTTGTTTCCAACGTTTAAAAGGCGAGGGTAGTTTGGTAATGTGATAGATAAGGGAGGTTAATGGGCTGATTACGTCTGGTTGGTAAGGCCTGACAAATTATTTACTGTGAGTTCGTTGTCACTGATCAATCCTATGGGGATTGTGTTAAATGTAAATTAAAGAAAATGTTCATTAAATGTTCATTAAATGGAGGGCAATAGCAAGATCCTCTCGCAGAGTTAGTTTGTCTAGTAGTGAAGGGACGCAGGATCACAAAACAATGTTTATTTCTTTCTCCAATAAAGCGACAAATGAACCGTATCAGAGGTCAAATCTACGCTTAAGTTCTTTATATGACCATATAACACTGCGGACTTTAATCGGAATGACTTATACGACGACCGTACCTAGCTACAGCCGAAGGGACCTTGTTCGCTTTGTAGTCTACTTGCAATGGCATTTTCGAATGGCACATATGAATCAAAGATTCTCGAAAGGCACTTACGAATCCAAGATTCTCGAAAGTCATATACGAATCCAAGATTCGTGAAAGTCACGTACTGGTTCTTCAATCATCAAACGCTATCTCGTGATTCGTATTTATTAATTGAACTTAGTCCCTTCTTCAGCTATATTGATTTTACATGTTTACCTGTCGTATGTGGTTAAGTAGTTGTTAATCACTAATTGTGATTAAACTAATCTGTCTACTACTATGCGGCGTTACGACGAAATTTGAAAAATTTTGAGGATGTAACAGGCACATTGAATGTCGCGGACCTCTTTGCAAAGCAAGGTGAGCCTCATCCATTTTACCCTCTGGCAGCCTCCCTAGGCAGACTAGGGTGGGCGTTGCGGACTCTGAAGCAACTATGACTTTGGGTTGTTAAACCTATCGCGTTTACCTCATTAAGAACCCACAAAGAGCTAACATATTATATACCAAATTAAAGGACACATTTTGCTTCAAAAAAGTGTTAAGCCAAAAGTTGAGTGTATCCCACTGACTGCTGCTCTAAGACTCCCAAATATACACTACGTCCGGGCGACGCGATTCCCGACTTTTATCAATAAATACTGCTTGGGGGCGCGTATGGGTAAACATCGCCGACTGCTCCTTGATGTACATACACTAACGACGCATACTGTCTGGGATTCACCCATGATATCTCGTAACATGTTTTTATAATTCACTGCAAAGTTGACGTTTATTCACTTCCATAAGAACATCGTAGTTTATATTTGGGCGTCCTTGAGCAGGAGTCAGTGGGCTACATTCAACTTTTAGTTCAACACTTTTTTGAAGCGAAATTTCCGCCAGTTTAACTGTTTCGGACCACTGTGCGGTGGGGCCCCCTGCCGCTCAAGCTATAAAGCCTATTGTACCTATTGAAAGGAGTAAATATCCAGGAAAAAAGTTGTTTAGAAATGACTTTCCTTTAAAAAAGCCTCTTTCACTTTTTTAATATGAGTGATCCTCCCCAGACAGGCAATTCTTGGCATGGCCAAATTTTTAAAGGAAAAATGTTGAAAATTTTTGTTTCTTCATAATGGTTAGGTTCATTGGCCTTAAATAATGGGGCCGTATAAATATTCACGCTCAGTTCTCACTTGAAGGACCTGTAGCACATAAGAACGTTTTCAATTTTTGATTTTCCGGGTGATTTTCTCTGATTGTATGTAAAGTAAAACAATACAGTAAAATATTAACACATTAAACGTAACATGACAGGGAAGAATAGTATTGTTTTAAAAAATGCAAAGTTTTCCAAAATAAATTTTTTTTTTTCAAATTTGAAATATTTTTGTTTAGTTTTGCGCTTATCATTCTAAATTATAATCGTAATAATTGTAAAAGTATACTAAGTGACAAAAACGAATTTTAGCTTGCTCAGCTCTTCTTGCTTTTAACAATTTTTATTTTTCATTAACATTCTGAGAGGCACATGATTTACTTTTATAGCGTGCCATTCTGATTAATTTCAGGTTTATTTGCGGCTTCAGGCTTAATTATGAAACGTATTCGAAATCAATGCAACAACAAATGATACAAACAACACGAACACGAAACTATGTTTGACAGTCAGGGCCGTGGAGCGAACAAAATTATTAATTATAAAAGGTTTATTTCTCTTATAATTATTAACCCTCTAATCGCTTTATGTTTTGTGTGCAGTACTTGTAGGTATACAAATTTCAATTGTGGATTAACGTGAATTTTTAATAAAATTATTTGAAAAAGTGCTTCGATGAGCTCCGTTTCGTCCCTGACAGCGAAAAGCAGGCTATGGTATCCGATGTTACGGTATTCGAAAATCATACAAAATTACTTTTTACGCTTTGGAAACAAAAATAATCAATAAATCCTTCTGACAAAAACTCCTTTAATATGTGCTACACGGAATTGTCATCTTTTCATTGATTTTTTACTATGAAATATGAAAGTTCTTATCAGGTACGGTATCCGATACTAATAAAAATACGCCTCATTTTCGGTTACATTTTTTCATTTTTAAAAAACGTTCTTAATTTTTTGTTATGAAGTTTTGACGAATGAGTAATGTGGCTTTTGTTCTAGATATTGTGAGAAGATAAGACCTAATAAATGATCAAAAGTTGATGAAAGGGGAGATTCGTTTACCGTAACCATCGAAAACATTTAGGAAGACAACTGTATAATTAAATTTTTGCTACTAAGAGAAATTAAAGATGAATAATAATAAAGATAGAGATAAATAAAAAACGAGAGCGGTCGGGGGACCGCCGTCAGAAGTTATGCTTCTTGAGCATTGAAAGAAGAATGTAAATTTTATTTGTATTGCATGTATCAATTGAAAGGACAGCTTTCCCTTCCAGAAAGAAGGAAGAAGGAAAAGAAGGAAGGAAGAACGAAGAAGGAAGAAGGAAGAAAGAAAAAGGAAGAAGGGAAATGAGGAAAAGAAGGAAGGAAGAAGGAAAAGAAGAAAGAATGAAGAAGGAAGAAGAAAGAAGAAGGAAGAAGGGAAAGGAGGAGAAGAAGGGAGAGTCATGAGATGACCATGGAGACTATATATAGTCTCCATGAAGATGACTCACTTTCGTTGCGTTACGTTGTGTTACATTATTTTTCAGTTCGATCCCCTCGGCCTACCGTCCTCGGCCTATCGTCCTTAAAGAAGCATAGCTTCAAAAATAAATTTAAATATTTCTTATGAATTTTATAGTCTTTGAGTTAAACTTGCAAACTGTCAATTATAAGTACTACTACTTAATTATTACTTAATTTAGTTACTAGAGGTCCGAGACACAAAAGTGCCCTGTATGAGGAGAATCGCCCATATATGGCACCACTTCAAATCACAAACTTATTTACTGAATCATGATTATCTCGATCCGGATCCATTCCCGCCTCTCGTACTGTCAGAAAAAGCATAGTTGATGTTTCTTTTAAATGGCACCCGCTCCCAGCGAAATCGCGGTAAAATTTCAGTAGTTTTTGAAAAAATTAATCATTTTGATTTTTTTTTCCGAAACATTTTTTTTTCAATAGGAAGAAATTGTCTACTAGGAGCCAAACATGAAGAATATGTAGTCCATATTATCGACAACCTATCAAAAAAAAAAAACAAGAGGAAATTTCAAAGGTGTCCTTTTCGAGAAAATCTGTATGGTGCTATTTTGCGCTTTTGATAAAAATTAGTTAATGGTACCGAAAGGTATTTTAATGCAATCTCTTCGTTTAATTTTAATATTTTTCTAAAAAGCAGTCTTTAAATAGTTAAAATTTATCAAATATAATATGAAAATGAAAAATTTGTAGAATCACCAGGTACTATCTAGTGCCCCGTTGCAAGATTAATATCTAGCAAATAAAAAAAAGATCACAAATCAGGGCAAAATTCAAGACAGCTTCCTACGTCAAAATGATGAAATGTTATAATTATGGCAACATTGTAAACATTTTTCATACATGATAATTGACGACGAAACCAACTTAATATTCATCCTACGGAGCCTCAAGGTCTCTCCATGCAATTTTCCATACTTTTCAGCCACAAAGTTCTATGTTAAAATTCAATAATTTATACACCTAAGTTTTGGCATTCCAAAAGTTAAATCTTCTATGAGTGTTCTAATTATGCTTTCCGGAACCAGCCAATGACGGTTTAAAAATTTTCAAATAAATTATATATTTGGTTCATATGAGGAAAATTTGGTTGATATTGGGAATACAACATTCCTTTATTTGATGTAACTGTTCACGTTTTCGAGTCGCGTGTATTGACCTATTGACGAACCTTCGATGACCGTTCAGGATCAATCAATTGCTATTTATAAAGATAAGAAAAATTTTTACTTTGCTCAAATGCTCAAATGATCTTTACCTCTCCCACCCTAACTCCTACTGTGGCTAGAGTGTATCGCGCGAGAAAGACGATCCACGGAAAGATTCCACAGTGTGGAAATTCTTCGTTGTAGAAAGCGTGCGAGGACAGCGACGAAGTTCAGTCACTTCTTCCTTCTCTCTCATTCATCGTATTTTCCAATACGTACCTCTGCTTCTTCATAGCATGAGATGTATGCACAAGTTTTCTACTCTTCTGCCTATACATGGCATAGAGATTCGCATATTTTCCTTTCTTACTGACCTTGAGAGAGGCCAATCAGTCCCGCAACAAGAAGAAGCGCATAAATGGTTCCCTGAAAAGGAGACTGAACAGTCAAGCTTAGAAGGCTAGCAGAGCAGCTGCGGGAGCCGGAACGTCGGCAGCTACAGGGCCGACATCCAGCACTGAGGCCCAGAAAAGAGTTAATGGGTCAGAGGACACCCCACCGGGGGTGGCCAAGCCTTTGAAGATGCACAAGGCATCCCAGCAGCCGACGAACAGAGAGTTGTCGGGAGCTGGACTGACTGCTGCTCAGAGGACTAACCCCCTGACGATGGTGGTGGCCGATACCAACTACCCGGACTCAATGCTGACTACGGAGCAGTACGAGATCTTCAGCGAAAATACCTGGAGGGCGCTCGAAAGAGTGTCCCCAGATTAATGGCAAAATCCGTGACCGTCTGCAGAGGAGGGGTCTTCGTATTTATGGCAGCCGACCTAGCGGCTTAAGCTTGGCTACTCAAAGCAGTGGTCGAGACAAAGCCGTGGGAAGGTGCCGCTCTTAAGGTGGGTGGGGTTGAGTTTCTCCAGAAGATGGTGAGGGCTACGGCGTGGTTCCGGGGTAAACCGGAAGACCCGTCTGAGGTACTCCGGCGGCTGGAGGGATTCAAACCCTCACTTAAGACATCGTCCTGGCGAATCGTCAGGCACGATAGGCTTCAGGAAAAGGACACAATTGGAGGCACCAGGCATCTTCTAAAGTCGGCGTCAAAAGTACGCGATCCTCACTTTGAACACTTGCAATAGGGAACAACTTCCTATCATTATTTCTTTCCAAGATATGTTTGTGGAAAACGGTCGGTAATTAGCAAACAAATTTATATTTCGAAATTTGGAAAACTGCGTTGCATTATGGACACCTTAAGGATCGGCTGTGCATTTTTTCAGTTATTCCAAGACGTCCAGCTCGGTTTGGGAAGCCTCGAAAGTCGAGGCTTTGAAAAAGTGCCTCAAGAACCTTGTTTTTAAGCTTTCACCTTTACCTGGCAAAAATTTTCTGCGATTTTTTTTTAACGAATTGCAAGCGTTCAAAGTGAGGGTCGCGTACTTTTGACGCCGACTTTAGTTGTGCAGATTCCTGAGTCCCAGACGAGGGTTCTTGCGGCCCTCAACAACAGGCTTTTCTATCACTTTGGCCAGGGACAGGAGGAGCCTGTTGGGACACAGGAAGATCGGGAGCAGACCTAAATGATTGCTTCTGGGCTCACCATTACTTAAATTAACTTACATCACAGCAAAGGCGCCTCTGCAGTTTTGCAGAGGGGCATGGCTAAGAGGCACACAGGTATCTCGCTAATCCAAGAACCTTGATTAATTCGAGATACTATAAGGGGATTAGGAGGGGCTGGTCTTTCCTGTTACAGGGACCACATGGCAGACAAACCAAGGACCTGCATACTGACAAAGGGAGTTAACGCTGTCCCGCTGCTTGAGCTATTTTCGAGAATATTGCAAGGTAAGGCATAGAGGAATTAGAAACGCAATGAAGACAAAAAGCCATCCACGGCTGGCACCCCAAAACGTTGGATCAGCACCAAGTGGATAGTGAGGCACCCGATATTTGGCTTAAGGAGGGCGTCCTATTTCCAAAAACAGAAGGATTAATCATTGCGATTCAGGACAGGGTTGTAAGAACGAGAAATTATCGCAAACACGTGTTACATCAAGACGTGGTTGACCCGTGCCGATTATATGGAGATACCAACGAATCTATCGAGCACATTATCGATGGTTGTCACGTAATGGGTAAGTGAGAATATGCGCACGGACATAATAATGTGGCGGGAATTATACATCAACAACTTGCCCTAAACACAGGACTCTTAAGAAAATTGATGCCTTTCTATAGATACATTCCAGTGCCTGTTGAGAAAACAAAAATTGAATCTCATTTTGGGACCTTACTATATAGACGGATCATTATATTCGAGCCAATGGACCCGACATCGTGATGCGTTGCAAAGAAAGGTGGAAGATTGTGCATCATCGACATTGCTTCTCCACCTAACCGGAATTGGCAGGCAACCTATACAACTAAGGTTCATAAGTGTAGCGAGCTAAGGCATGAAGTAAAGACAATATGGAGGAATGTGAAACATGCTTCTTTTCATCCTATTGTGAGTTCAGCTCTAAGCAATGTGCTAGCAAGATGCACTAAACATCCTGAACATTTAGGAGTCAGTAGGGTACTGACAGTAGCTCATAAGGCGGTTTTATTGAATACCTGTCGCATTGTGAGAAACTTCCTAGGCCATCAGGAAGCAGGCGATTACAAATCTATGAAGTGGCAGATGGTAGTTCTAAGAAAGCATTTAGAGGGGACTATTGTCAACTTCAACGCTTTCGGTCACTGTTTAAGGACATCAGCGGTAAAATACGAACTCCAAACTATACCATGCTCCAAATTTTATACCTACTGCAACATCATTGAAAAACATTTTAAGCATGCTATTAAATTAATGTATAACATCTTCATCTCTTACTATCCGACTTAGTATCCGCTCACTTTACGGAGGTTCTCCAATACAGCTGTACATTTTTGTAATTTACTTGTAAAAGAAAAATCACATGAAAACACAGTTCATACTCTATTGTGGCTTGACTTGCAATGACGAAATCTTTTAGTTGCACATGTAAAAAATTTGAAGAAAAAAAATCATATAGATGCTTTCATATTTAAGCTACACATACGTGAAAAACGAAATTTCAATATATTAATAACAATTAACGTAAAGTGCGTTTGAAGAGGACTGTGCTATCTCTCGTAATATACGTAGTAGAGAGTTATATTTTGGCTTAAATCTTTAGAAAATTTCAACAAATGCAATCGAATTATAATGAGGAATGACAAAGTAGAAACCTATTAGTTAATAACAAATAATCCTGGAAGTCCGACGAATGTTAATTTAGGTGTGAGGACCCAGCAGGATACCATAGCTGAAGGGTCTGCTCATTGAAAAGAGATAGCTACTGCACGAAAAACCATTATAAATCAAAGTATCTTTTTCCTCTTTTCAGAAAGAGGCTGCACTTTATGAATGATCACACCCCCCAGGAGACCCTTTAGCAATGGTAACCCTCTGTTTCCCTTACACCCACACTACCATTCATTCGTATTCCAGGATTATTTGTTATTAATTAATTGATTATAGATTATCATTCCTAATTATTATTCGATTGCATTTGTTGAAATTTTGCAAGCAATGTAAGCCAAAATATAACCCTCTACTACGTGCATACAAACAGGGAAACTGGAAGGGCGAGTATTAGCAACGAAAATATTAAAAACTAAAACCGAAACGCCAGTTCAGTTTGTAACCCCTTTCGCAAGACTTATGGTCATGAACGGAGAAGCTATCGATATAATTGGGCAAGTAGTAGTCTCAATTATAATCAGGAAACATACTAAACATTTACCAGGTGTATAAGCTTAAATCCGCTGTTTGCTCAGAGATGGCGGTAGTGAACATATTTAGCTACAATAGAAACGTCATGCTTTTGTTGTGTGAGTTCGACACCTGGCTACATAAATCAGTGCACATATTCAGTTTTTTTATACAACAACATCAATTTTTCCTTGAGTAATCATGTCTAGTTTTGTGCCAGAAAAGGAGCATTTGCGGGAAGCTCTACTTTTTTGCTTCAATTTGAAGAAATCGGCTGCCGAATCACATCGAATGCTTGTGAAGGCCTATGGTGACGGTGCTTTATCAGAAACAACTTGCAGAGACTGATTTCGTCGGTCAAAGACGGTCATTTTGACTTGAGTGACAAAAAGCGTAAAAATCGGCCCAAAAAAGTTGAGGACCATGAATTACAGGCTCTTTTGGATGAGGACGATACACAAACACATAAAATGCTTGCCGAACTGTTAGGTGTTACTCAACCGGCCATTTCCATGCGTTTACATGCCATGGGAAAGATCCAAAAAATGGGAAAATGGGTACCCCATGAATTGAACGATAGGCAGATGGAGCGACGCCAAAACACATGTGAAATCTTGCTTGCTAGACACAAAAGAAAGTCGTTTCTGCATCGTGTGGTGACTGGAGACGAAAAGTGGATTTATTTTGAGAATCCGAAACGAAGAAAATCGTGGGTCGATCCCGGACAACCATCAACTTCTTTCTCAAGACCTAATCGCTTTGGACGCAAGACGATGCTGTGCGTTTGGTGGGATCAGCAGGGTGTCGTCTACTATGAGCTATTAAAACCTGGTGAAACTGTCGATTCTCACCGCTACCACCAACAACTAATCAAATTGCGCCGTGCTTTGCGTGAAAAAAGGCCGGATTATGAAGAAAGACATGAGAAGCTGATTTTTCTTCACGACAACGCCCCATCGCACACGTCAAAAATGGTCCAAAACTACTTGAAAACACTCAACTGGGAGGTGCTACCTCATCCCGCTTATTCGCCAGACCTGGCCCCTCCTGATTACCACCTGTTTTCGTCAAAGGGTCACGCGCTCGCTGAACAACACTTCGATTCGTACGAAGACGTCGGAAAATGGCTTGACGAGTGGTTTGCATCGAAAGATAAAGACTTTTTTTGGTGTGGTATACACAAATTGCCCGAGAGATGGGGAAAATGTATAACAAGCGAGGGAAAATGCTTTGAATAAAGTTTATTTTATTTTCTGCAAAAAAAACGACTTTCTTTTGCCTAAAAAACAGCGGATTTAAGCTTATACACCTGGTAATATCCATTTAGTGCCAAGATTAAAATCAGTAGGCATTTTAGGTACGGACATGCTGAAAGTCCTACAGATAACTCTAAACTATAACTCAGAAACTTGGAGGTTGGCAAGGGGTCCCCCACCTGCTATCCTATGGAAGCACACCCAAACTAACTACCCCACTCAATAATGAATGACACAAAAGAAACTAAACCCAACATTAAGGTTAAAGAAATATAGAAACGAAAAACGTAATAATTACCCTGGCGAAAGTATCGGATAGGAATTTATTCCGAACCAATTCGAAGTCATCCGAATCATTCCGGAATCTGTATCCGAATCAATCCGAATTACTTCGAACCAATCCGAAATTTTTTTTACATTTCGTTCGATCCAAATCGGTCAAAAATTAATCCGACTCAATCCGGTTCAATCCGAACTTCCAATCCGCTTAAATCCGAAACAAATTTTTAATCCGAATGAATCCGAACTCGGATTGACCTAAACCGATTTTCAATCCGAATGAATCCAATTCAATCCGAACTCGGATTCATTCGGATTGAAAATTCAGTGTATATCAATCCGAATTCGGATTGATTGGGATTAATTTGGATTGAAAATTTGGTTCGGATTTGTCCGGATTGGTTCGTTTTGGAGTTCGGATTGAACGGGATTGTGTCGGATTAATTTTTAAACGATTTGGGTCAAACGAAATGTAGAACTTTTTTTACATTGGTTCGGATACGGATTCCGGAATGATTCGGATTGATTCTGAAGGAAATCCTCTCCGATACTTTCGCCAGGGTAGGGATAAACCATCGATAGAAAAAGACGAAAATAGTAATAAAGATAGGCAACCGAAATTCGGAGGTAGTATTAACCTTGAAAGTACTAGAGAACAAAACAAAAGTAGTCCAACGTTAAAAGATAGCAAAATTCCCCTAGTACCTACCAGTCTCAACCAATCCCATAAAACACAAAACGCCCAAATTTCTGTAACAAATCCTACAAAGAATATTCCAAGCTTGATAAGCATCCCCATAAGCAACAAATTCCAATCCCTAGAAAGCATCCCCACCCAAGGTACAAGCGACGGCTCAAGCACAGAAGACTCATTTAGTTTAGTGAAACCTACCCAGTCAGAATGGTAACGTCGATCAGACGTCGAATCGACGTCGTAAGCGTCGTATGATGGTCGAGTCGAAATTACCGTCGAAAAATTAGTCGGCTTCGACTATGTTTTTTGTGCTGCAGAGATACTTTATAAATTATCATTTACTGCAATGTAAGTGATTTTATCAAAATTTGTTTCAATTTACAGGGTTTAAAAAATCAACGTCGAAGTGACGTCGATTCGACGTCATTTAGTCCTCTTTCAGGCAAATTTTATATTCTATAATCTGATGCCTGCATGCGCGCGATGTTATGAAACCTGCGCTAATATCTGAACTATTTTATGACGAAACCTAACC
>CAKNWT010315312.1:0-11129 GCA_932066315.1 Andricus coriarius
ATTGGGCAAGCTGGAAAAGGGTTGATTTTTCACCAATTCCAGACTGTCGGCAGTTTTATTTTCGCGTAACTCTAATAATCTGTAAGAGAAATGGAAGTGTTTGTATTGCGGAAATTTGCTCGAAACCTGGGACCTACCCAGCGATTTAATCACAATTTTGAAGATAAGTTATCTTCTTGCTGTATTTTGAACCCAATTAAAAAGTTTCAAAGCTTTATTTCGAGTTTTTGAATTCTCAGAGTTTCCTCTAACCTATGGGGGCGTCTCTTACTGTAGCGGAAAACATACTCGAAACATCCGCATTAACAAAACGTTTGATATTGAAACAAGCAAATAATTTTATTGAAAGCAACAAATTCCTTTCTTAAATCAAAATTAAAATTTATTGAAATCAAACAAAATCTGCAATTAATTTAACTGAAAAAAATGTTTAACTTAAACAAGAGGTTTCTTTCATTCAAACAAAATATATATTTAAATCAAAAATATATGGTCAACCAAAAAATTTGTTTGAATTAATCATATGTATGTTTGACTGTATAACAAAGAAAGAATATGTTTGATTCAAACATAATATATTTGATTCAAACAGATATTTTTCTCAGTGTGTATAGACATTTAAGTCATTTTATGATTTTTTAAGATTATTGCAATAAAAGCATATAAAACAACTACTTTATATTATAAAATTATTTGAAAATATATCAGCTTTTGCATTATATCATCTATTACTGGTTTTCCGTGAATATTTAATTTGAAATTAATAAATTATTATCTTTTTCCCCAGATCCTCGTGTAACGGATTGGCCTTTAATGGGAACTATATGGCCTATTTTTTTGATACTAGCCAGTTATGTATTTTTTATATTTTACTATGGTCCACGATTCATGAAGAATAGAGCAGCATATGAACTAAAAATCTTTGTCCGACTCTACAACGTTTTGCAAGTCATTGCAAATGCTTACTTAGTATATGAATCTTTAGCAGTTTATGCCGACGCCACCGGATTACGATGTTATACAGTAGATTATTCCCGGAATCCCGATGCAATAAGAGTACGTCATCATACTACAATACTATAATTACACTGTCCGATATTTTATAGATTTTTTTGTATATAAAAACTTATTATCATTTAGGTTTGTAGCGAAACACTTTTAGCAACTAATTATTTCAATAAAACAAAATAAATAATAAATTACATTTACAGAAAAAACGGAGGGTACGAAATGTTGCAGGTAATCGGTCAAGCGATGTAAACGCGCGGTTGGTACACCAAACTGAGGTAAACATTCCGTGGTGAATCGCAGATATCTCCGGTGGACACGTTACAGACCTGTAACCACGGAAAGTAGACCTGAGTTTCGCACCCCCAGTTTTTGCTGTGTTCTCAAGAAATTCATTAAAATAATAATCAACTGATACTTAATTTTCAGATAGCCAGGGCTTTTTATTACTATACACTATTGAAAGTAGTGGACCTCACGGAAACAGGAGTGTTTGTCCTCCGAAAGAAGAAGAACCAAATATCATATTTACACCTATATCATCACCTGAGTACACTATTCTTTGCTTGGATATACACTAGATACATGGCTGGAGGAATAGCAATTTTTTTTCTTACACTGAATAGTGCAGTTCATGTAATAATGTACAACTACTATTTTTTGAGCAGCATGGAAGGAATCAAAGGAATCATTAATCCCTACAAGCGCTACATTACTATAATACAAATGGTAAACAAAATTTTGAATTTTTCTGTGAATAAATTATTTATTAATGTGGGCCAAAACAAAATTCGAAATTCGAAATCGTCACTACTTGAAAAAGTAGCGAATCGGGAACCAAAAAAATATAATTACTTGTAAAGATGTTAAATTTTCTTCAATTTCAATTTTTTTACAAAAATTCACTGGAAAAAGATCTCAAAAATCAAGGAATCGGAATTAGAGATATAGCTCAATTCTAATTTTTTATTTCTACTTTCAAATTCTGGTTCCTTGAGATTTGTTGGCCTAGTTTTTTCCCGAAACATAGTTGAATTAAATAGGAGTTATCTCTTAAAAAATGATCTATAAAGATCCGCAAGAAAATGGGTACACTTATTCGACCTCCGGAAATGTACAATAGGGTGGTTCAAATTTTTTTTCGAAATTATATTATACATATCGCCCCCAAATTTGTACGAATATACAAAAACAAGATGTTTTTAAAAAATATATATATTTAGAGGTTCCACAAACCCCCGAAAATTCAACACGTCAATGTTAGATGAATCGAGTTGAACCTCAACACTTCCCTTCACAATTAGGCGCAGAATCTAAATAATGAATATTTGTTTAAATATCACCCCATAAGTCTGTTTTATAGGGTCCAAAAAACCCCCATAGGTGAAAAATTGGGTTTTGCGAGTTTTTGGTGCTACTATCTATTGATAATTAGGAATATATTCAATGAAATTTAACAAAACTGACTCAACATGTACAATCATTTGGATTTGACAAAAATAATTGTTTGAACAATTTATTATTATTTATAATAATATTCTCTTAGGATAATGCTAGAAAGTTGCAGTTTTTTCTAAAATGTTCCACTTTTCAATTAGAGTGAAGTAATAATTAATTAAGTTGAAATAAATGATTGTTTAAACAAATCATTAATATTTGAAATAATATTCCCTTTGAATAACGTTAAAAAGTTGCTGCTTTTTCTGACATTTTTTATTTTTTGTCTACTTTTCACTTAAAGCGTGGTAACAACTAATGAAATTTAACAAGCCTAATTGTTTAAGTAAATTATTTCAATTTATAACTAACATCTATAGTAATGCTAGATAGTTGCAGTGTTTTCTTAAATGGTTTACTTTTAGTCAACTTTTCACTTAGAGCGAGGTAATAATAACGCAATTTCACAAATGTAATTATTTAAACAAACTTGTGTTTAATTTAAACAAAATGGTTTATAACTATCTTCGCCTATATTAATGATAGATAAATCCGCTTTTTACTGCAATTTATAACTTTTTGTCCACTTTTTAGTTACTGAAATAATAACTGATGCAATATAAAATACATAATTGTTAAAACAATTCATTATGGTTAAAAACTATTTTCTCTTAGACTAATGCTAGAAAGTTGAAAATTTTTCAGAAATTTACAGCTATTCTCTGACTTTTTAGTTAGGAACAAATAATAAATATCAATAATAATAAAAAAAAGGCTCTCAGTAACTATACGTTAAGGAAATTTTACGTTTAATATGATCCTTATAGAAAATTTGAAGAATATTTCAAATATCTGTTCTATTTCAGAAAAATACATTCACAAAAAAGAAACAGATGTTTCAAAAAATGATTCCGTCCATTGTTTATTTATTATTTCTTCATAACCAAAAAGCCAGACCAAGGTTAAAAATTTCAGAAACAACCGCAACTTTCTAGCAATTATCTAAGAGAAGGTAGTTAAAAACAATGATAAATTGTTTAAACAATTATGTTTTTTAACTTGCATCAATCATTTCCTCACTGAGTAAAAAGTTCAAAAAAGTGGAAAATTTCAGAAAAACTAATTTGTAGCATTATTCTAAAAGAATATTATTATAAATAATAATTAATTGCTTGAACAATTATTTCTGTTAAACTTAATTGATCATTGCTTCCTTCTAATTACAAAGTTGAAAATAAGTGAAAAAATTCGGAAAAACCGCGAATTTCCAACTCTTTTCTAAGAGAAAATTGTTAAAAGAATAATAAATTATTTAAACAACTTATATAAACATCTAATTATTAATATGAAGTATTATTTGATACATTAGAAACAATTTGTATTAAGAATCCACAAAGAATGATAATTAGCACTAGATATTTAAAAAGTAATCTTTTTTTTGTGCTGCATAACTGATTTTGAAGAGTTGTCTTGCGGAACCTCTAAATATCTTTTTATTTTAATCGCACACATTTTTTCATGAATTCGAAAAAATTTGGGTCGAAACGCATGCAAATTTGAAGAAGAAAAATTTCCAATGCGTTTCTGAACCACCCTAATGTAACGAAATTGAAACTCAAGAAAATTTAGAAACTCTGCAAACAAGAAATTTTGTAAACATTGTTTTCGAGTGTGGGTAAGCAAGCTGCATATCTGTTTTCTTTTTCGGCTAGTGAAGATTTCGGATTCCAGAATTTTTTATTTTTGACCCACCCTATTATTTATGCATGTTTCGAATACGTGGTAAATCTACAACGTTGAAATCTGCCTATTTTCTTCAACTTAAAGTTAATATTTTTAATAACAAACTTTTTGTCTTTCCAGGTGCAATTGACCTTTTTCTTGTTAAAAGCTTTCGTCGGTCTAAGTCCATCCTGCTCTGTTTCAAAATTGCCAGTCCTTCTTATGGTCCCGAATATACTTTTAAACTTCAGCTTATTTTATAACTTTTATACGAAGAACTATTTGGAAACCAAAAAAACCGAATAATATCCATAAGATTCGATGTAATTTGGAAATATTTTTATTATCAATCATGCAAACTACTTTGAACAACGATGTATCTCACTTATTTTCATTCTTCGATTTGATTATTAGCGAAACTCTGTAAAAGTTTTTAAAAAATATAAAAAATTGACGTTACTCATGGCTTTTTGCTACGAAGGAATTCACCAATTCCTTAATGCTGTGTTCGCACATTTGCGAAAAAACATGGATTACACAGCCCCACAAAAAAAGTAGGTTGTCCGACGGACAAAAGTAGTCACATCCTACGGATTTTGGGTCGCTGAATCTGAATCCAAGGTCAGAATTCCGCCATTACCCTCAGGGTTTTTTCTAACCTCAAAAAACATAGTTTTTTGGCTGTTTTTGCATTGAAAAGTATGTAACAAAAAAAAAACCGTGCTTTTTTTAATGTAGACCACAAATACGGATTCAGCGGCGAAAAATACATAGAAATGGTCTCTTTTAGTCCGTTGGGCCCAATACTTTGCGGTGCGGGAGGGGCTGCACAGAGAACAATACCGTAAAACCTTTCCGAAACCAATTTGATGTTTCGCCAAACCAGAGTAATCACATACTATGGATTTCGAGTCGCTGAATCCGAATCCGCACTCAGAATTCTCAAATTAGCTTTTTTTTTCACTTCCTAACCTCAAAAAAATTGTTTTCGTATTGACTATACGCATATTACGAGAGATAGCATAGTCATGTTCAAATTCATTTTACGTTAATTGCTATTATTATATTTCAGTTTTGTTTTCACTTATGTGTAGTCAAAATATGAATGCATCTATATGATTTTTTGCAAATTTTTCACACTGTTCAGTTCAAAGATGTCGACATCGAAAGTCAAGCAAGGACAGAGTGACGCGAAAAACCCACGGTTTTCATCTTTTCGCTATGGATATTTTCCAAACCAATTTTTGTACATAAACAAATGGGGACTTGTTTTAAGCGCAATAAAGTAAGCTTTATCATGGAATAAGCTGCTTTTTTGTGCGATTTTTTTCCTGCGAGTAAATTACCAAAATGTGCAGCTGTTTTGGAGGGGTCTTCGTATCGTGGACGGATAGTAATCTGGTTTGGCGAAAGATCAAATTGGTTTCGGCAAGGTATTGTTTTCTGTGCAGCCCCTCCCCCACCACAAAGTATTGGGCCCAACGGACCAAAAGAGACCATTTCTATGTATTTTTCGCCGCTGAATCCGAATTTGTGGTCTAAATTTCAAAAAAACAAGGGTTTTTTTTGTTACATACTTTACAATGCAAAAATAGCCAAAAAACTATGTTTTTTGAGGTTAGAAAAAAACCTGAGGGTGATGGCGGAATTCTGACCTTGGATTCGGATTCAGCGACCCAAAGTTCATAGGATGTGACTACTCATGTCCGTCGGACAACCTACTTTTTTTATGGGGCTGTGTTATTATTTACCTACCAATTTCAAACTAAATTTTTCGAATTGTATCGTTATATGTAATAGAATTTTGAGCAATTAGGTTATTTAAATTATTTTAATAATTCGATATTTAATGCTCACAATGTGTTTAAAAGATTACTAATAATTGAAATAGAGAACAAATATTGCCGATTTAAGTATTCTAACGGGAACTGCACATTTTCGAGACATCGCGGGAAAATTTAGACCTGTTTGATCGATTCAAAAAAAAAGGAAACATACAAAATGTTTATTTCTTGTCAATTTGGATTGGAGATATTTTCATAAGCTAAACAAAAACGTTATTAGGGAATTGAAAAATAAATTTATTTCTTTATGATAAATAATATTGCAATTTGTCATCTATTTTTAAATAACACCTTAAATTTAGACACAAAACTTTTCTCACAATAAAATATTTGGGAATCCTGCACTGTGAAAAGTGTCTGAAGCTTCCAATACACTGCATTGTAATTTTCAAATGCTAGTGTTGCAATGCTGCCTTTTATGCATTGCAATTTTACCTCAAATGCATGGCAATTTTACAATACCGCATAAAGCATATTATACTCGTGAATTTTGTAATTGAGCTGCCGGATAAATTTACACATAAATTTTTTCGGCGCGAGCGCAAATGAACCCTGACAGAACAAAAATAAGAATTATGAAAATATTTTTTTACTGAATTGAAGCAAATTTGTTACATTAATTGAATTTCCAAAACTTAATGTTGTAAACAAATTTTGAAAACTACGAGAACTCATCCCGCTCGAGCCGAACAAATTTATGTGCCCTTATTCGATATGGCAGCTCAATTTTACAGTTAAAGTATTGTAATTTTTATTTACAATAACGTGTTTGCAATTTTGCATTACGCTTGTATTGTAGAAGTATTGTAGAATCCCAAACATTTTTAACAGTGTGCATACGGATTTATCCGATGAGAAGAAGAGGTTCTGTCTGCTAAGTAAGAAAGAGAAAAGGTTAAGCAATCTTACCGGAACCCCTAAATCCCTTAGCTCATCAATCAGGGGCCCCGGCAGAACTGCAATGAACACACCCTTAAGGTCCAATTCTAGCGCAAGCGTGTTTTTGCTTCTGCCGAAGAACAGCATAATATCCTAAACATCCGAGGCAGCACAGTCCATAGATGACCTGACCTGCTGAAATTAAAGTGGGATTCCGGGATCCAGTTGCTGTGTTCGGACAAATATTCCAGTCTCCTCTGAATCTATCACTTAAATAATTTGCAAAAGGTAGAAGTGAGAGATATCGGCCAGAAGCATGTTACACCCGCTTTAGTGATGAAATGAACTCGGGTGCCTCTTCAGGCTTCCGAGAAAGAGGACGCATGAAACGTCTCCTTTGAAAAGCCATGTAAGAACATCAGCATCAGATCCGAGAAGCCCTGAATGATCTCATATTCTAGGCCATCCATGCCAGGGTGAGACTTGGCCTTACATAAGGATAGCGCAACCTTAAATTCCTCCCAAAAAAAAGGGCTGGTTTATAGGAACTGCTCATCAGAGTTTGTGAAGAGGTCAATCGCATGAGGGGAAATATCGAAGTGAACTAGCTCGTCCTGAAGGCCTTAGATTATAAGGGAATCCAGTTCTGTGAACGCACCAGTAAGTGGCTCTCCGGCCCGCGAAGCCAGCGCTTTAACATTGCACGAAATCCTAGACAAGCCAGTAGCCGTGTTCTTCATCGGTCTAGTTGGCACTCAGCGTTCCATCAGAGTGGCTGCCTAGCCCTTGCCCCACCAAGTGAGCCGGCTCACCACTCGCCTCTAGGGAGTTAAAAACCGCCCTTATGAATTTATCATAAATATTTGCTGGTATGACTCCCACTGCTAGTTCAAATATGAAGGCCGAAATAAGCGCCTCCACTTTTCCATTAAACAACTCCCAATCCAAAGACCTAATATTGAATCTGTTGGAGGAGGATCGATAGAGAAATGGAGAGGCATCCAGCCTCCCAAAGACCCGAACATGGTCCGAGTGGTAATTTTTATCACCGACTCTTGCCATGGACATCGAAGCAAGGTCAGCCGTCGAGAAGACAAGATCGAGATTATTGGAAAGCCAACCTGGGGCCAATATGAAGGTAGGAACGGAGTCGTTGAGAGGAATGCACCAACGGTCGAACATGGCAGGACTTAGTTGCTTGCCCAAAATATTTGTATCAGAAGAACCCCACATAGGAGAATGGGCATGAAAATTTCCACACATGACTAGAGAGTCCTGATTGGAATCACACTCAATTAGCCCATTCCAATAATCCTGTATGATCCTCACGTCCGGGGACACATAAATGGACAGAAAGGCAATTTTCCCAAGTAATAACCTGCAAACCACCCACCTACAGCCCAATCAGGTCAATCCGGTGAACACAATAAACATCTTTGACCAGGATTAGTAAGCATCCACCCCTAACGACCGCTCTATCGCATCTGAAAGTTAAATAGACCTTGCTTTCAAAAGTCTGTTCCCGAGTAAGCCATGTCTCCGACATACACAACATCGAGGTCGTTTTGAAAGAGCATGGACTCAACATGTTCCCTTTTGCCCACCACACTACGTGCGTTCCAATTTGCAAACTTAATTAGGTTGCGTTTCATCCCCCATATCGATGCAAATAAGCTGCTACTCAATACAATAGAAAGAAAAAGCAGAGGCTCTAGTGAATAGGTAAAAGGACCTAGCCACAAAGAGCAATAAACTGAAAAGAAAATATATCGTAACAATTGACTCGGAGAGGGGCGAGGTACCCAAACATAAATCAACATACAAATGAAAGTCAATACCAAGTTTAGCTTAAGGTATAAAGAACTATCATTAAAACTAAAGAACGTAGAGCAAAATAAAGCAGGTAAAACAGAAAAGCAAAACCAAGCTATCATAAAATTAAAATCTCCAAAAATTCGTAGAATCACAAGGCTTACAAGCTATCCTATTGAGATTTAATATGTAAATATCCAGCCACTAGATCTAGCCGAACAAGAGTACCTAATAGTATTCTCTAGAAACGAACGAAAACCATGACGGCGGAGCAGGTTAAAATCACTATGTACTGGCGCTAAACGCAAAAAACAAAAGAAAAGTTAACGGATTAGAGTAACACGCTGCCAATTAAACTGAAACTTATTTAGTAGTGCCAAAGGATCGAATCAAAAATAATAATATCTTACATCAAAGACTCGTATAGAAATGGAATAGATTGAATTAACTGATGCTAACCTCGAAAAATCGAATTCGAGTGCTTAAAACTAGAAATAGCCAAAATTCAAAAGTTCTGGCAAACTAATAATATGACGAGCCAAGCTCTAAGAATTTTGAAAAATAGAACAAGAATTTAGAGAGAAATCTTTTCCGCTTTCTAGAAAAGTAACTAGAAACAGTTGCTACACTACTAATTGTCGTCTTGTTTGTCGTCTGTGATTCGTCTGGCATATGTTTAGTGCTGAAAACGCATCGTGTATCAGAGTTTTCTGAGTTATTGATAGTAAGTCTGTTCATTTTATTTTACATAATGAATACATTTATTGTACATATATTATAACATTGAATATGTCTAGTGAAGGAAGGACTGAAGGTAATCCTCAAGGCTCTCAGAAGTAGATTTTACGTCAAATGGGATGCTTCCAAACGAATGCAAGAAAAGTTTCGGGCAAAGAATGTTTCGTGGTTGAGTTCTGAGTTTCAAATACCCGACTTAACAAATTCAGAATCTCATCTGAATGAAATAGTCTCTTTGCCCGGAGCTGGTAGACCATCTACTTCGTTCGAGCTGAAATCTGAAAGGTCCAAGAGGCGAGATGCAGCAGCGATTAGCCATGAAAATCAGAATGATCCTTAGCAGATTTTGTGGCATGCATTTCTTACATAAAGTAAGAAAATTACTCATGGAACCAAAGCCGATGAAGTTAACGCCAGAAAAAGCATTGTCTTTCTTACTTGAGAGTTCTTTATCTTAACAGGATCACATTGGCATGCGTTTATTAGTCAAGGGACAAGGTGTGGATGTTTTTCCACCATACAATAGCGATCGAATGGCCAATGCTTCATGCAGACCCCCAAAATCAACGATAACAATCTCGGAAAATGAATAAAAGGTTTCTCTGCAGGCATTACTTGATCTCACTGTAAGTAGAAATTTTAAAATACAAAAGAACGATCTGCGGCAATACGCTCAGCAGTTCGGAAAATCTACCGAATTGGAAACGGTGCTGATATGCTCTTGGGGATTC
The DNA here is from genome assembly GCA_932066315.1 of Andricus coriarius. Lineage (NCBI taxonomy): Eukaryota > Metazoa > Arthropoda > Insecta > Hymenoptera > Cynipidae > Andricus > Andricus coriarius. The sequence continues at coordinate 10,172 of CAKNWT010315312.1, forward strand.
GACGGAAGCTCTGGCCATTCGCCATACGAGTAAAGTTTTAACAACACGTCTCTTAATGTTAGTGATGAAAATTTATTCGCTACTACGCTCATCCCATTGCGTTGGTCTACGAATGAAAATATACTACTGTGTAACAATCCGTTATCGCAATCACCTAGATTTTGTCGACTTCTTAAGCTGCAGTATGTAAAAGAGCCAGCAGATGTCATCACGAGTCGAAAATTTGAAACAGAAGCCGAAATTAATGATTTGAGACCTACAGAAATTATGCTAAATGATATTCTCATTCGCAAACACTTTAGCTTATGTTTAACCCTGATAGATGGCAAAGTCTTAAACATCATTTCAGACACGAAATCCATGCAAAGTTGTCCCATCTGCCATTCGATCCCGAAGCAGATTAGAGATCACTCTAACATAAACAAGGGCACATTTACTGCAAATACAAATTCACTGATCTTTGGGGTAAGTCCACTGCATGCATGGATCCGAATGTTTGAATTTGTACTGAATATCTCGTACAGACTGCACTTCAAACGTTGGCAGGTACGATGAAAGAGTCTGAAGATTACATTTTCAAAAAGAATGGTTTATGTACAAAACATTCTTCGCGCAATATTGAGGCTTAATGTTGACAAACCGACACCAGATGGTAGTGGTACTACCAATGATGGTAATACAGCCCGTAGAGCCTTTCGAAAGGCTGAAATTTCAGGATCCAAACCTACTGGCTGAATGTTTAGGACTCAATAAAGAACTTTGTGGGAAAAAAAATCAATCCTTGTCGCCCTGTCTATACAGGTGCCAGTAAATTATACTCTGTTTGGGGATATTTGCTTTTCAACAGCCAAAATTTACGTGAAATACTACTCACGGTCCACGATCCACAAGATTTTTATCCATGGTATGGACATAATGAGAAACAGCTTGTTGCCTGTCGGAATGCTTGGTGAAGAAG
>CAKNWT010315336.1:7253-17570 GCA_932066315.1 Andricus coriarius
GCAATACATTTACCAATTTATTTAGTAGTAGTATTACTAATTTCTTTAGTAGATATAGTTACTAATTCATTTAGTCAGTTATTCTTACTCATTGAAATAGTAGATTTTTACTAGTTACTAGTAAACGAATTGGTACTATTTGAATTAGTAGTATTAAATTTGTTAATCGTATTGCGAAGTGATATAAATAATTTTTTTTAAATATGTATATTGTACAATAAAATATAATTTCGATGGGGTTTTCAACGATGAATCCAACGACCTCCTAAATTGTCTGATAGTGCTAATGGTTCTTGTGATAATCACAAAAAATAAAGAAAAAACAAAACAAATTATAGTTTTACGGGAACTGTGATATTTAAAAAAATAATAAACTTTTTAAGATAAACTAAACGATTTTCACCGCTTTTATATTCTGAAGAAAACTAAGAAAATAAATTAATTCTAGAATTCACCCTTTTAGGAATACAGTGAAAATAAGAACGGGGTAAAATTTAAAAAAATCACGGTTTACTCTGAAAATACATTAAACTAGAGCATAGGAATAGGAAATCCAAAAAATTTTGGCATAGGGCTGAAGTGAAAACTTAAACCCTAAGCTTTGACCTATACTATAAGAAAATAATAGGATATTACATTTTAAATTGAACCACATTTTTTTCTTTTGATAAGAAATTGTGGCAAAATTTTTTTTCTGTATTTTTGCAACTCAATAAGATATTTATATCATCTATTTCATTACTCTGGCGAAGGATTTTCCACTCTTTCGAAATCCGCTTGAAATTCTAAAAGGTATTGAAAATTAAAAAATTACGGCAATTTGTTTGTTAAGTAAAAGTCATTCATTTTCTTCAAAAAATACGGAAGACACATGCCCAGTAATTTAAAAAAGATATGTACATATTGAAAACGGCAGAAAATATTGAAAAGTGGTAAATAAACTTTTTTTTTATCTTTAAAGAGGAACAACTTTTTTTTGTAATCTTTTTTCGTATCTCGCATATTTCAAAAAATGAGAATTTTGGATTTTCAGGAAAATCGCCGTCATTTTGTCAATTAATAACATTTTAAAAACTTCCCTTTTGATTTTGAAACAGTAAGACATTATTTGCTTCTATTAAGGGTCAAATTTTATGGTTCAAGCTTTCATTTCAGCCATTTCTTGAAAGTTTTAGATTTCTCTTTGTGTTCTATGCATTTTCTTAAAGAAGCAACAAATTGTTTTTGCTACATCTTACCCTTTCTGATTTTCACAATATTCTAAGAACGGTAAATATTAGAAAAAATTCTTTTTATTTTTTTGTTAGCTTTTTAAAACAAAGAGAACCTCCTATTTCCATTTCAAATAAGGAAAAATTTCAAGAAAAGTCTAGGTCATGATGGTGTCAGAATGATTTTTCATTTGGATATATCATTCTCGAGACAAAATAAGGAGACACATATTTAACAGCCTGAACGCCAAATTTTTTGTTGATTTTTTTCAATGATTTTAAGAATTAATGCGAATTTTCAAAAACTGACAGACATGTTTTTTTTTCAAACTGCAGTATTTTCCGAATGAGCAATTTTCGGGATTTTCCTTCTTATTCGGCATGGAAAATCCTGTTCTTTCATTGATTTCAACTTTTTTTTTTTTTCATTTTCAAAAATGGTATAATGGCGGCTATTTTTCTAAAATTCTTTCAAGTGGAGCTTATTGAAAATCTGACTTAACACTGTTTTTTCTTTTGAGAAACAGATGCCAATATGTACTACATATCTCCTAAGTTTCTTAATTAACAAATCATTGCTTCGCATACAACAAAATTATTTCTTAAAAATTAAATTTTCAAATTTTTTAAAATCCCGTGCTGTTTTTCTTGAACTAAACAAATTGAATGTTGTATTTTAAGTTGCAGGAGATCTCTATCATATTAATTATTATTCTTGAACATAGGATTTAGATAAAATTCCATTTCTCATAAACCTAGAGTGTGCGGACTTTTTTTTTAAGCGTTTAAAAAATGAAAGGTTCATCTAATCATAAACATAGGTTTCCCGACAACAATCGTTTAGAGATAGTGTTAAATTTCTTAATTTTGTGGATTATCAATGAAAACGTTTGAAAATAAGAAGCGCCTCTCTGCTGAAACTTTGTATTTTTGGTCCTTATGCGATTTGTGATAAATAGATTAATATCCTGAGATTGGGTGAAGCCGAAATTATGTTAAAATCTATTAATTACAGAATGTTGGAAAATCATAAATTTTATTTTTTTGCCATTATTACATTTTCAAAATGGAAAAGTTTCCAAATCACCAAATAACTTTTGAAATAATTCGTAGACCTTCGAAATTTAATTTGGAAAATATTACTTTCTCACAGATACAAAGTAAAAATTTGTCAAAAGTACAAATCTAAAGCACTTTTGGGAATATTATTTACATTATGACAAAAGATTGACATTTAAAAATTTTTTTTAAATTCTCTGAGTAAAAAATATTGAATATTCTTACAGAAGTTTATATATTTCTGCACTAAACGGGAATATAAGATAACATATTTTTTCGCGAATTACGCAACTCTAGGAATGAAATTTTTTTCAACTTATAAGGTATATAAAAAATCAATGACACAAATTTACCGAATTTAGAAAATCCCAAAAATGAAAAATCACCGAAAAAAGGTGGTATCAACAATTATTTTTCAGGAACATTAATCATTCCGAAATTTTAATAGAAATATTCAGGTTGGATACACATATAAATTTTATTTTTGATTCCTGGTAAAGATTTTGAAATAATTCATGTAATGGTTTACAAATGTTAACAAATTTATAGAGGGATAACTATTTTTTTATAATTTACTTTAAGAATTAAAACATGTTTCGACCTCTAAAAATGACTATTTAAAGTTTCTAACCTGAAACTTTTTATTTCTTAAAAAGAAATTGAGAATACTTGATCGTCAATATGATAATAACATATTACATTTTTGAAAGACAATTTCATAAACTGTATTCTTACGTCAATTAAACAATATAAAAATGTCTAATTTTCACGAAAAATAGTACCTTTAAATCTAGAAAAAATTTATTTTTGCTAAAATCACATTTAACTATTAGGCTCCTTCAATTGAGGCAAATGTTTGATCTTAAAGCAAAGTTTCCATTTAGTAAATAAAAATCCTATTTCAGTACAAAATTACATATATATTTTGGGTGCTAACATATTTGAATCATTATTCTTTTTGAAAACATTGTAATATTTTATCCAGTATCTTGAATGTTCGCTTAAAAATTCAAATAAGTTCGAAAGCTCTTTATTTTAAAAGTTTTAAAGAAACTTTACACAGTAATCTACTTAAAAGAAAAGAAATCTCTCTGGCCTCTGAAATCTCTTACAAAAAGTTTTTAAACTGAAACTTTCCTGGGTTTAAAAATGTATTAAATCTGAGAATACTTCATCGCTAATGTGCTACAATATTTATTCTTAATCATTCGAACTATTTAGGTAAATAATATATTTGTATGGTGTACGAACTTTATAGATTAACTAAAAATATTCAAAATGTAGTTTTTAATTTTGAGTCGAGCTTATAACAAAAAAAATTTATATATATATATATCTAATACAACTTCATGAATTTATTAGCATTTGTAAAAATGGGACCTTTTATATGACTGAGAGAATGTGATATTTTATTTTTTCCCCTAGATTGTAGTTGAAATTTTACATTTTTTGTAGATGCATTTTATATTTTCAACATGAAAAAATTTCCAGGTCACTAAAAAACTTTTGAGATAATTTATGGGGCTTTTGAAATATAATCTGAAAATACGATTTTCTTGCAGACAACAAATAAAAAGTGTACCAATATGTACAAATCTAAAGCGCTTGGGGAAACTATTGAAATCATGAAAAAATATTGACGTTTAAAATTTTTTCAAAATTCTGCAATTAAAAAGTATTGAATCTTTGTATTAAAGCTTTATATATTTCCGCTCAGAGCACAAATATAAGATTACATATTTGTTAATGCCTAATTTATTATTCGTTTTGGAAAACTTGAAATAGTTTTACCAGTAATCTGAAATTTTCAGAAAGGTGAAATATTAAAATAAGTTGAAAAACCTTGTTATTTTAAAAGTTGTAAATAAAATGTTTACATTTTGATAAGATTTTTTAATTGAATTAGTAAAGAAGAAAGTGTCTTTTTAAATATCTACTCAAAACTTAACAAAATCTCTTTAGCCCGGAAAATTATTACCAAAAGTTGTAGAGCTGAAACTTGTGAGTTTTTAAAAATCTAAAAAAAACTGAGAAGACTTATTTAATAATAAGAATAAAAATATTTAATTTTCAGCATTTAATGTAGTTTTAAATTTTAATCGAGTTTATGAAATGCATATTTTTCAAAAGCAAGCGAACGTCACAAATTTATCAGCACTTAAAAAAATTGGAAATTTTATATTTTGAAGGGAATATATTTGACCTTTTTTTAAAATTGTAGTTGAACAAAGAGTATTTTAACCAAATTTGTTTACTTGGATTCTATGTTATGTTTTTTGAATGGAAAACATGAAATTTTGAATGTCAAACTACTGGATACATCTGTTCCATTGACTATTATTATTAAATTATTCTTTATATTATTTAGATAATATGAATGATATTTCAACCAAAATATTTTTTATTTTTAATAAAAAAAAACATTCGAATTCGTGCCAACATTATTTCAAACAAAATAGCAGAATTACTAATAACAAACATTAATTTTTACCAGATGCATTTTTAACCCAAAAAGATCAAAAAATTTCAAAAAGCGAAATAGTGACATTGTCAAACAAAAAGATGAATTTTGAATTAAAATAATGAATCTTTTACGAAAAGCAATAAATTTTTAACAAAGTAGTTGAATCCTCGAGCAAGAAAGATTAATTTTCAGTCCGTTGTATTTTTAATTGCAAAAGTCGAATTTTTAACAAAATAGTGAAATTCTCAACCAAAAAAGAGTAATTTTCAAACCAGAAAAACGAATTTTTAACAACAAAAAACTAATATTTTGCAACAAAAAACAAAGTTCCAACAAAATACGGAAATTTTCAAACAAGTATTTAGATTTCCAGTATGAAAAAATTAATTTTTAATAAAAAAATCAACTTTTTTTCTAGCCAAAGAAATGAATTTCAATTTGGGTTTCAGTTCAAGGGCAATGACAAATAATGTCACATTTGTGCTTATAATAAAACTGACAAAAATTACAAATTTATTAATGTATAATATTATCAATACAATTTTAGTTTAAATAATTAATTTTCAACAAAATCGTTAAATTTGCAACCAAACTGATACATGTTTAATAAAAAAAGAATTTTATTCTCAAAAAAAAGTTTAATAGTTTATATTTCCATCATAAAATATTATAATTTTCAATTAAAAACTGTTAAATTAAACTTAAAAAAAAAGAAATTTGAACAAAGGACTTGAATTTTCAGCCAAGACAGATTTTTCAATAAATAATGAAAAAACAATCTCATCCAAAATATGGAGTTTTCACGTTATAAAAGACTAATTTAAAAAAAAAACTTTGAAATGCTACCCAAAAATGTGCATTTTCTACCAACATAATTAAATTTCCAAATAAAAAAAAAACTAATTTTTAACAAAATTTGTTAAATTTTTAACCAAATAGAAGAACTTTTAACTAAAACGATGCACCTTTAATAAAGAAATGGAATTTTTAACCAAATAGTTGAATTTTCAACCCAGAAAATGAATTTTCTACCAAAAAAGACAAATTTTCAACAAAATAGATCAATTTTCTACCAAAAAGATTAAACGTCTATAAAAAAATGTTTAAAAATAAATGGAATAGTTAAATTTTTAGTTCAAAAATTAATTTACAATAAAAAAAACTAACTTTCAATCTAAAAAAAAATAATTTTGAGCAAAAAACATGAATTTTCATCCAAAAATTTTAATTTTTATTGCAATTTCCAACCTAATAATTGAATTTTGCATCAAAAAGGTGAATTTTCTACAAAAAAAAGATAAATTTTCAACCATATAGATAAATTTTTTACTGAAACAGATAAATTTAGTTAGATTTTTAGTCAATCAAATTAATTGTTATTACAAAAACTTATTTTCAACCAAAAAGTTTAATTTTCTACCAAAAAAGATTTTTTAATAAAATAAATGAATTTTCAGCCAAATATTATAGATTTTGATGGAATTTTCAACCTAATTAATTTTTAACCAAAAAGGTAAATTAGACACAAAGAAGATTAATATTCTACCACAAAAGACAAAGTTTCAAAAAAATACAGACGTTTTCAAGCAAATAGTTAAATTTTCAACTAAAGAAGATTGACGTTCAACCAAACATGAAACAGCTAGATTTTTAGTTTAAAAATTAATTGTTAATAAGAAAAACTAATTTTTATGCCAAAGAAATTAATTTTGAACCAAAAAGATTAATTTTCTGCCAAAAAGATTGTTTAAAAAAAAAAATACATGAATTCTCAATACAAAAGGTGAATTAAGCACGAAGAAGATTAATTTTCTACCACAAAAGCCAAAGTTTCAACAAAATACAGAAATTTTCAACAAAACAGTTGAATTGTTCAACCAAACATGGAATAGTTAAATTTTCAAGAAAAAAATAATAATTAGAAAATAATGTTAATAAAATAGTTAAATTTTGAGTAAAAAACAAAGATTTTTCAACTAAAATGATGAATCAACCGAAAACCCGAATTTTCAACTAAGTAGTTGAATTTTGAACCAAAAAAGGTTCGAATCAAATTCAAATAGTCGAATTTAATTTTACCTTGATAATTAATTCTTCCGGAAAGACCTTTAAAATGTACTTTTTATGCTTTTTAAATGTTTAAGAAAATATTAACAGTACAGTGTCAGATTATTACACACCCAGAAAGTAATATTTTGTCAACGAAAAAAATATTATGCCAATTTTAAAGCAATGTAAGTATAGAAAAAAATGTGTGTCGTTCATATTGAACTTACTGGAATTTTCTCGCTATAATAAGGAAACGTCTCTAAATCATATACAACATTTTCAAATTATATAAGATTTTCTGTAAAATCTATAACAAAATTTTGAAAAATGAACCGAGTTTTTCTTGCTGAAGACTTACGCAAATGCGTTTAATTGAAAATTTCGGTTCGCTTCAAATTCAGATGAACAGTTTCTTCATCCAGGACGACAGTATTCAGGATGATCAATAAAAATGTAGTGAACATCAAAATTCCACGGTATTCAGTCACGTCTCAGGAAAAATATTGAAGACTCGAGGAGTTTGCAAGTGAGAACTTCTCATATAAAAATGCGAAACTCAAAGGAAAAGACTTAAAGGCACTTGCTTTCGACAAGAGAACTTTCCCCTTTATGAACTTTTATATACATGAACTCATAACGAGTAAAGAAGTCTCTTGGGCAGCGAACTTAGCACGAAACTAAATGTACTCGAGTCATCCAAGTGTGAAAAATAGGTCGATTTTACTCTTTAAAATGCAGATAGAAAACGACTTCCTCTCTTGCAATATCGACTGGGGGTCTAAATAAAGTCGATATTACTTTCAATTAGAAGTGGCAAAATCTGATATATACTGGGAAGAGGTGACCTACTTATGTCGAAAATAAAATGCTAAGAAAGGTGGTTAAGACAGATATATTACTAAATGGAGTTGCTGCATATATTTGAATATGTTTTTTCCTGGTAAAATTGAAAGAGGACTGCAAATTAAATATGATTGCTTAAGATTTTTTTGATTAGTTTGAATTAGGTTATTAATAACTCTTTTATGACTATATATTCTCATACTTGTTGTCCTGAAGCATGATTCTATGATGAAATCCATTGATATTTTCATAAATAAAGACTTCTTTATTTTATAACCAACTTTCGCAAAACCGTTTTTTAAAAAATCATCTTCTACGTTGGTCAAAGAATTTAACGAGTATGGAAGGCCCTAATCATTTACCATCTGGTAACTTTTTCTTCCAAGGACTGATTGCAAGATCAGGAGATAGTCCACAGGTGACTACTTTGGTAAAAAAAGTGGGTCAAATCTATATTTTTACTGGAGAAAATTAATTTTGTTTTGGATTTTACGGAAAATATTATATGATTTGAGAACGTTGCGTATGATTTACGGAAATTGTCTCATTAAAGCGAGAAAATTCTAGCGAATTCAATATGAACACCATTTTTTCCACTTGTTGATAATTCTTTAAAATTGGCAGATTATTTTTTGCACTGACAAAATATGACACTGAGCGTTAGTAATAATTTAATGCCGTACTTTAAATTTGTTTTAAAGATTTAAAAAAAAAAATACATTCTCAACGTATTTCCGGATGAGCGATTCCTCAATGTAGAATTAAATTCGACTATTTGAATTTTCCACGGATTTTCTATGAGGCTCCATTTACCGCATTTTATTGACATATTTATCACATAAATTTATTAAATTATTTTGTTTTTATATCAAAATTTCATTTTCAAAGTTCAAGAGTAAGAAAAATTCAACATTTATGTTCATGATGAAATTTAGCACAAATGGTTCATTTTTCCTAGTTCTATTAAAAATTTGATCTTCTCTTTACAAACTGGTCGTGTAATATGACAAATTTCACTATACGTCTTTAAAATTTAGAGGTTTCCCATATTTTTCAAGATGAATACCTCATAGAAAGAAAAACGAAAAAAATCTGGAATTTACAGGGTATTTAAATCAGTTCTTGCTCGAATCATCCTGTAAATTTCACTTAGGTCCCAGGCTTTTTCTTCTATGATAACTATTTCATTAAATTTTTAAGATTTTCGCGAATCGCGAATAGCGACTGAAGAACCGTTTTTGGTTCAAAGTTCAACTACTTTCTTGAAAGTAAAACTACATTGTTAAAAATTCATTTTTTGGTCGATGATTCATCATTTTAGTTAAAAAATCTTCTTTTTTTATTCAAAATTTAGCTACTTTGTTAACACTTTTTGAAATTATTTTGTAAACTGAAAATTTAACTACATCGTGTTTGATTGAAACTTTGTTTTTTTTTCAAATGGTACAAAATTAATCTTCTACTTTAACAAATCAACCTTTTTGGTTGAAAATTCATGTATTTTATTAAAAGTTCATCTTTTTTGGTAGAACATTAATATTTTGGTTTCAAAATTCATTTCTTTGCCTTGAAAATAGGTTTTTTTTTATTGAAAATGAATTTTTTTAACTGAAAATTGAACTATTTTTTGTTTGGTTGAACATAAATCTTCTTTCAGTTGAAAATTTCTGTATTTTGTTGAAATTTCGTCCTTTGTGGAAGAATATTAATTTTGTGGGTGATCAATTCACCTTTTTAGTTGAAAATTCAACTATTAGATTGAAAATTCCATTAAAAATTGAAATATTTGGTTGAAAGTTCATGTATTTTGTTAATTGGTAGAAAATTAATCTTTTTGGTTGAAAATTCATTTCTTTGGCTGTAAGTTAGTGTTTTCATTAAAAAGTTTTTTTTAACTACATTTTTTTTCAACAATTTTTTTTTATAGAATTCTCATCTTTTTGGTAGGAAGTTCATTTGTTTGGTTGCAAATTTAACTTTTGCGTTAAAAATTTATTTTATTTGGTTAAAAAGCTTAATTCTCTAATTAAAAATTAAACTATTCTGTTTTTTGGTGAAAATTCATCTACTTTGTAGAAAATTTCTCTTTTTTTGGTAGAACCTTTTTGGTTGAAAATTCAACTATTAGGTGGAAAATTCCATTGAAAATAAAAATATTTGGTTGAAAATTCATGTATTTTGTTGAAAATTAATCTTTTTTTGGTAGAAAATTAATATTTTTGGCTGAAAATTTATATCTTGGGTTGCAATTAGTTTTTTTTTTTAAATTAAATATTAATTTTTTCAACTAAACTTTTTGTCGAGAAAAAAAAAAAAAAAAAAAAAAATTTTTGTAGAAAATTCAGATGTTTCGTTGAAAATTTAACTTTTGCGTTGATAATTGATTTTACTTGATTACAATTTTATTTCTCTGAATGAAAATTAAACTATTGTATTTCTTGTCAAAAATTCATCTATATTGTTGAAAATTTCTCTTTTTTTGGTAGGAAATTAACCTTTATTGTTGAAAATTCAACTATTAGGTTATAAATTCCATTAAAAATAAAAATATTTGTTTGAAAATTCATGTATTTTATCAAAAATTATTATTTATTGATAGAAAATTAATATGTTTGGTTGAAATTTCATTTCTTTCGTTGAAAATTAGTTTTTTTTTTAAATGAAAATTAATTTTTTTAACTGAAAATGTAA
>CAKNWT010315340.1:0-23693 GCA_932066315.1 Andricus coriarius
TTTGTATATTTTTAAGACTTCAAGCAAATAGTCATGTGGTACGGAAGGAAACGCTTCCTTGTAGTCAATGTATGCCATGTGCAAGTTTCTTTGTTGTTTACGAGCTTGCGTCATGGTAACAGCATCTATGGTGACTAGATCTTTACTGCCTCGCGAGTTTTTACAACATCCTTTTTGTTCATCTGTAAGGATGTCATACTCGTCGCAGTGAGAATATACCTTATCTGCTATGATAGCTGTAAGACATTTATATATTGTTGGAAGACAGACTATAGCTCGAAAATCAGACGGATTTTGAGCATCTGGTTTTTTAGGCAACATATACGTAGTGCCCTGGAGCATAAAGCCTGGCATCAGATCTGGTTGTTCGATGATCTTCTGAAAACAGCGTGCCAACGCAGGATGCACACTAGTCAGGTACTTGTACTAGAAGTTATGCACCATGTCCGGACCTGGAGCTTTCCAGTTGCTTGTTCTTTTCAAAACCGTTGAAACATCTAAAGCTGTCATGTTAGTTAGCTCCATTTCAGGGTTATTGCTAGCTCTTGACTTCTCTAGTTGAAACCACGCAGAGTTTAAATTGCTTCTGTTCGTTTTCCCTCAAACACCCGACCAATAATTAGTCATGTCTTCCAATTGACGCACGTTGGTGTCTTGCTGGTTGTTTTGTTTTACACTCAGCTCGCGGTAGAACCTTCTTTTATCTGCCTGAAAGGTTCGACTTTGTTTCCTTCTTGTACTACTTTTCTTGTACCGACGCAGTCTAGCAGTAAGGACATCAAGTCTTTGCCGTTGGGCGTCTATAATCTCATCCAATATTGCTGGTGTTAATGTCTCGATGCAACGAGGGTGGATGACTTTAGTAATATGACGTATCAGCTTTCTGGTTCTATTTCCTTTTTTATATTGAGTAAGTCGACCCAATTTGCACCTTACTTTGCTGACATCCATATCCAACCTAATCTTCCATGATGGATCTCGATCCCTTCCTGGAGCAAAGACTGCATTTGTGGGCCTAGTTCTGCGGCCCAGCGTTCTAACGGTTGCCACAGCAGCACAGTATACAAGAGTTTGCACCTCTGACGCAGTTTGTGTTGCGTTCAAATGCACAGGTAACACCTTGCTGTTCAGGTGTTCTATTAGTGTACGCAAATCATTTGTGATGTTCATCTTGGGCAGATAATGCCTTTATGTTGGTTCTACATGTCTAAACTCTAGTAAAGCATGACCAAAATTCCTTTGAAGGTGCTGTAGGTTTTCTGGGATTTCGCTGTTCAGATCATCGTTATTAATATCCGGATCTGGTTGTAGTGGATCCGGTACTGGATGTTCATTATCCCTAGCACATATGCCTTCAGCTTCAATCCGGTCTTCATTGTTCACATCTTCGAAGGGAAGTTCATCAATAGGAAGCTGCTGTTCAACTTCAATTTCGATGGCAGCTATTTCAACAGCCGAAAGCAATCTATTTACAGATATTGAGCGTTTTTGGTCTGCTAGATTCTACTCTTTTATTCTTGTGGCTAGTTCTGGGTACTTAAGTAAGAAGAGTCGATGATGTTCTCTTCTTACACTTTGCCCGCTTTTCTTTGCCACAAAATAAAAGCGCATTACATCTCTGTTCATATGGTATGTCCACTTTAATCGCCTTCTTGGTTGTTGAACCTTTGCTTCTGGCTCTGGTTGTATTGGGCCATCTACCTCTGGAGAATGTGGTGGCGCTGGATCATCACCAGGTTGAGGAAGAGCATCAATTGCCGCAGCTTGTTCGTGTTGCGCGGCTTCCTCTAACTGATGTTTATTGCCGTTTTTCCACGCCAAATTAACCTGTTCTTTAATCTCCATCGCTCGATCTTCTGAGATGCGTAAATTAGTCCTGATGTCCTGCACCTTAGCGATAAGATCTCTTAGAGCGACTTTCTCTATTTGAGGATACTTTGCAGCAAATTTCATTCTAAAATTGTATACTTTTTCGTGTGGTGTTTCAAACTTCGCACTTTCATAACAGAGACGCACCAATTCTTCATTCATTGTGGTATCCCACTTGATGCTCTCCCACGGTATTTCTGTTGAGGTGGTTGGCTGCAAATATCTAACGCTAGCCAAAGCATCCTCACCAGGCACAGTTGATGTTCCACTGCTTACCGTTTGTCGCAGATGTTCTTGCTGGCCAACTGTTTGATTGGTGAGATCTGCCTGACCATCTCGCAGCTCACCATCACCACCCTCCCGTATGCTGTGGCCCCCAGCAGTGGCTCCAGGGGCGCCCGACGATCCTCGGGAAGCGACAAGCGTTTCAAAATTTTCAAAAGACTCTCCATAAAATTAATGGATTTTGGTGTTCCTCTTAGTCACTTTCCTCTTCGTTCTCTACCTGTCTGGCATGGGAAACCCTATTAGTAGCAATGCTACAGCCAACATAACCATCAAAATTTATGAGAGGAAAGCTCAAGCCCTACCGCGACGACAACGCGAGAACACCTTCGGTAGGTATTATTATTATTTCCAACCCAAATATATCACATTAACTGAATAGAAACGGTATCTAGGACGACAATAATTTAATGAATAACGGTAGTTAAACTTTTACTACATGGACGTAATTTTCTAAATATTATTTTTCGACAAATAATAAACTACTTTTAGCGTAATCATTATTTCTAATACAAATATATCACATACACTTAAGTGAACCGGTTTCTAGGACGCCTATAATTTAATGAATAACAGTACACGGTTAGAAATTACTGTAGGAATTTTTAGAGACGCGTCACTAAAGCTTTATGCAGAAACAGTTTCTAAATTTTCCTAAACTGTAACAGAAATTTCAGCAGCGGTAACTGCATAACGCTTCAGTCACATGTTTCAGAAATTTCAGTTACAGTTTGGGTTACAAAATTTTTTTGGTTCATTAATTTTAATATAAAATATGTAGTCTATATTTGTCCTGAGAATATAAATAGTAAGAAAATATGAGTGAAGTTAATACAAACGACTTCTCATGTATATTTATGTTATAATAGTACGTATTAGTTATTTACATACAAACTTCGCTCGTACATAGACTTACTATAATTTATATTTTCAAGACAAATAGTCACTGCAAATTTATATTAAAATTAATGAACCAAACAATATCCGTTCCTTGATCTACGTTGTAAATCAATAAATGAGAGCAATGAGAGAGAGTACGATTAAAAATGATACACTTAACCTATCTAGCCAGGAAGGTGTCATTTGACGTAAATAGCAGACTCACCATCCATTTGAAACCTGGAGCAAATCCTTTTCACTATTGAATTATTTTAATTAATTTTGCACTTTAATGCCGCCGATCACCACTGAACCACCATGCTTTGTCTCCTCAAAACGCGATCGAGAAGCAACGAGTGCGCATGCAACTGCGCACTTCCTTCGGTTACGATAACTTATATTTCTGTTACCGTTTAGGAATCTTGAAAAACTATTTGTAATTTTCAGACACCGTTTCTGAAGTTTATTGAAAATTTAGTAAATTTACTCTAAAAGTTACTGAATTTCGTTTTCAGCAACATAATTTCGTAAATTCCAGTTACTTTAGTATCTTAAATGTGTCGGAATTTTCCGAACATTTCTAACAGTGTAGTTAAACTTTCATTACACACATGTAATTTTCAAAATATTATTTTTCGGCAAATACTTTAATAATTGTAATTTAGGTAGCATTTACTTGTATCACAGTAAAGGGCGTTATAATTATTCATATTTCATTTAATATAAAGTGATGGATAATTTATCTTTAATTGATTGCTTACTAACTCTATTTCACAAATAGTACGTATACAGTTTTTATTACAGATATGTGCACATTTATCTTATTATTATGTTTTCACAGCTTTTTAACGGAATTTTTTCAAAGAAGCTTTTTGGACAGGATCTTTTTTTTAGGAGCTATTTTCGAAGAAGCTTTTTTGACAGCAGTTTTTCTGGAAGAAGCTCTCTTTGCAGGACTCTCTTTTCTTGACCGAGTTTTTGCTAGCGTTGCTTTTGTCAGGAGCATCTGTCACAGACATTACTTTCAAAAAATCTTTTTTGACTTTCACGCATTTTATGTCTAAAATTGGTATAGATGACCTTTTTGATAGAATTTTTTTTGATTAAATCATTGAAAAAGGTCTGTCCTTTTAGACTTAAGTAACGAAGAAACATTTTAATATCGTTAAATTTTTCCTTCCTTATTCCAGTGGAAAGTGCAGGTGGTGTTTTCAGCAAGTCATTGAACTCAACGTCAGAACTGATGATGTGATCATTTGGGTTTCCGTTATAAGTATTAAAAACATTAACTTTTCCGTTCGGGAAATAGATGATTCTTACAGCGTCTCTAATGTGAAGATTTTTTGGAATGTCTACTTTTTTTGGAATAAGAGTTTCAAAATCCTTCACAGTGATCTCCGAATCTTTGATTATTGTGAACGGTGGATCTCTTGAACTTTATATAAGTCGGTAGTAATCATCATCTGTTTCTATTATTTCCATGTTCTTCTTTTTTCGACCGTAAATACCGAACTTTTGATCGCAAGAACAATAAGGATGGCCACGAACCGGACACAGATTCTGTATTCCAATCTGTAAACTTTTAGCTAGCAGTGATAAAAATGAAACCATTAAATAATTTTTATTTTGACCTCCGCAACTGTCTGAAAACAAATATATTTTATTATAATAATTCGATTTCAGTTTTCGTTGTATGGCATCGAAAAGAAAATTGCACACAGTATTTATACCTTTTTTTAAGTAACCTTTCATGAAGAAAGACATATAACTGCGTTTATGTTTACCAAAATCGTGCACATTGAAAACGTGTAGTCAATTAAGCCTTCGATAAAATTGGTCGGAAACTGGAGTTTTCGGTAAGGGCAAATTCTGTTCAAAATCAAATTCAAGGCACAAATCATTCTTTTCTGAGAGCATGCATTTTTTCAAACTTCTATAACGTTTAACATTTTTTTAATGAATTTCCAGCTCCAGATTGATACCTCGGCTATTTCTATGCTCAAAGCAAAAGTTACAGACATCGGTTTTCTTTTCGAAAACCCAAAATTCAGATTGTGGTTGAAGTATATAAAATGCGTTGAATGGGGGATTTTAATCGCCAGTTTTGGCAGTATAATATTCAATGAACAAATCGTGTAATTTACACATAGTTAAATCAGAATGATAAAAATATAGTAATTTAGTAGATTCTCAACTGTAGTGTGATTCTGAATGTGCTATTGATAATCAGTGTTCATGAATCATTTTTTTAATTCATCAGATAATCTTACGACGCGATTATTACGTGCTCTCCGGTTATCTGGTAAATATTCATTATTTAAAAGTTTCTTTTGAATACTAGAATCTTCGTTTTCCTATATTCAACAAAGTGCACAAAAACTTCTGACAAACAGTAATGCGAATAGGTACAAAATGAAAAAAATACTCCCATGAAATAACGTGGACCTGAGTTTCTTCAGTTGGAGAATTCTTCCTCATCAATCCACTGAGCATAATATTCTGCGACATTTTAATCTCCAGCACCTTTCCAAAATGCATGATGAAAATCTTGTTGTTCCGAAATATCAATGCTGTGAAAACATTTTTTTCAAACAGCAAGACTGTACCGGTTCCAATTCTTTGGCAGGAATTACTTTGTTCGAGTGTGCGATATATTCTCTTCCCTATAATCATTAAGAAGGTTAACATTAAAATAACTTCACCTTTGTACAATGTTTTTGCACACTGAGTCTATTTTATTTTAATAACAAAAATGACTTTATTAATGACCGAATCCATTTCAAATCAGGCAAGTTCTACACTTGAAGTCGCAAAACCTCAAGGGACAAAATATGTTGTTTTTTAGAAGATATTAGGCAATACGTGTTTTTGCGATTTGCGAAAATTTTATTTTACCAAGTTATGCGTATTTTAATTTTTTGCTTTGTTTAAAAAAACCCCATTTTTTTTAATACATCTAACTTATGCCAGAAAATTGAGAAAATGTTCAAACTTAACCAAATGGCGGCAGTATTTCTGAAAATATTATCAGTCGAGAAAGTTGTACAAAAAGTTTTCCTTCTCATTTATGATATCTTACACCATTGGACAGTAGTCACAAATAGGATTCTGGTTCTTATTTCGCTGGAACAGGTAGGCATTGAAGGCTGGCAGTCCACCTGCCTCTTGCTTCTTGCCTCCATTGTTGTTCCCATTTGTTGATTGTAATTGCTCTCTCCTTATTTGGGATGGTCGCATCCACACCTAGTGCCTCTGCTGCTAGCAGGTCAATGGGGATATATCAAGCTATGACCAGTACAGACGGACCGGACGTCGATCTATAGGCACAAGTCACCCTAAGTGCGCCTTTCCGTTCTACCTCCATCAATTGTTTTCGTCGGCAACCTGCTTTTAGAGCGTCTGCCCATACTTCTCTTCCGTATAACATGATGGAGTTTGCTACGCTCATTAGTATTCTTCTTTTGGAGCGTCTTGGGCCAGCTACGTGTGGCATAAGCCTTGACAACATAGCAGCCATTTTTTCGACCTTGTTTGCCGCTTTCGTTATTTGAATCCCGAACGTGAGCTTTTCGTAAATGTAGGTTCCGAGGTACTGCAGCACATTCCTGGCTTCTATGTCATGCCACGCGATACTCGCTATAAAGGGTTTACTGAAATGGCTCTGCCTAGTGAGAACGATAACTTCCAACTTCTTGCTGGCCTGCTGTGAGTGGTGGTTGCTGAGCCAGTTTTCTAGTCTTGCGGCGACAATGGCCACCAGCTTTCGCACTTGTTTCTCTGATCTAGATGTTATCATGGCTGCGAGATCGTCTGCAAATCCAAACAGTCTTGTTCCTTTTGGGATGTTCATCGTTAAAGCCTCGTCGTTAACAACATTCCATAGCTCAGGTCCAAGAACTGAGCCCTGAGCTACACCTGCAGTGACTTTAGCACTGCGCTCACCTTCCGTTGTCTCGAAGGTCAACCATCGGTCGTTGAGGTAGTCAATGATGATCCGGAGAAGATAACCAGAAACCCTAAACCGTTTTTCCAAAGCGTCAAGGGTGTCATCCCATTTTGCTGAGTTGAAAGCATTCCTGACGTCAAAGGTGACCATCAGGCAGCTACTTCTTGTCCTGTGATAACCACTCCATGCTTTTTCGGTCTCCTGGAGAGCTTCGCGGATCGCTCCCACCGTGGACCTGTATGACGATGACGTTATCGGTGGCCCATTTCCCTTGTCCAAAAGCACCAGTTTCTGTTTCTTCCACCTTTTGCAAAAAAAAATAAAACCAGCTCTGAGGCAAGCGTTGAAAACATTGAGAAGTACAAATGGGTACTCCCTGGCTATTACTTTATCGACTTCTCCGGGCCCGGCGCTTTGCCGCATGCAATTTGGATGCCGCTGTCCACAATCCCTCTTTGGTAAAAAGAGGAACTGTTTCAGGCAGCGCTTCCTGCGTGACGACTCTGCTTGAATATTTTTGAAAAAGTTCCTCCACAATCAGCTTCATCGTCGCAGGATCCATGGCCGCAACCGGAGACCGTCCACACACTTGCTCGGTAACAATCTGGTAAACCAGTTCCCATGAGTCTTGATTTACTGCTTCTTAAACTTCCGCCCATTTATTGCGCTTTCTTTGCTTATGGCTTGGTTTAAAGTCTTCTTGGCAGTCATGTGTCCCTGTTGGCCTGTACTACATTCCTTCCCTTTTTCTCGACCTAGGGACTGTACGCCTCAGTTCAAAGCAGTGAGCCTTTAGTTCAGCAATCTCCTGGGTCCACCATTACACAGCTGGTTTGTTACTCCTTACTGGGCGTTTAGGCATTGCAGCGTTGCAGCCATGCACAATCACGCTCATCGTGTTCTTCGTCAGGCATTCCACGGTTGTCCTCGTGACGACCGGAGGCTCTGATTCTCCGAGAAGATGTCCACCCTTTTTAGCAATTTTGCGTAGCAGTTGGCCTGTGTCGAGCTTTTTTGCATTCTAGCCCATTCTACGTTTTGACCCTTTTCGTGCTTTGCCAGTCCTCAGGGATAGACAGCCCACTTGGAAGCTTATTTGTTGGTGGTCGCTTGCTGTGTAGTTCTCGATGACCTGCCATTTGGATATCTGGCTTGCTGCACCTGGCGTGGCCATAATGATGTCCAGGATGGTCTCACGGTAGCCACTCCTTCTGAAGGTCGGTGGGCTCCCCGTGTTCATGATTGTGAAATCCAATCTGGCCGCCATATCCGTGACATCACGCCCCCTCGTGCCCCTCCATGTCATGCCCCATTCGCAGGATTTGGCGTTGAAGTCTCCAGCTACGATGATGTTTCTATCAAGATTGGAGCATAGGTCTTCAATTTCCTCCAGTTTCCTACGAAAAACCGCTATACCCTTTTTAATAAAAGATAGAAGCTGACGAAAGTCACTTTGCCTGTCGAGACCCATACGAAGCCATCACCTTCTCCATGCTTTCGTACCAGAAAGTTATTGCTGTTTATCAGCCAGATGGCCGCAGTACCGCTTCTGTCCTGGTACCAGTTTTTTCCTTTCCTTGGCACATACTTTTCGCAGATGATAAAAATATAGGCCTTTTTCTTTTCTGCTAGCTTAGACATTAAGTTCTGGGCTAGTTTACAGCGACTCAGGTTACCCTCGAGGACAACCGCCAATATCTTCTTTGGTTGCGCCTGCGGTCCACTTCCTTGTAGGCCGCGCACCTGGATGCACCGGTTACATGGTCACTTGAGCAACCGTCACTTCTGGTTGCGCAAAGAAAGCACTTTGCCTCATTTATGCAACACGTTGCCTTGCGTCGTTCAGCGCCACACTTCCAGCACTGTCGACTTCGGTCAGCGCCTTTGCAACCCTCCACCATGTGACCGTAGTCAAAACAGCGGAAGCAGTGTTGGCCCGTCTTCAAGTCGAAATCTACATCGTACTCAGCCAATTTTGACGTGGGCCATCTGTGCCAATTTAATGGCATCGGTCTCTTTCAGATCGAGGAAGGCCATTAGGCTCCCGCAATAGTCCATTTTTGTCAGGTTAACGATTATCGTGCTTAGCGAATCTTCGCCAAGTACGACCGTTAACGTCTCCTTGACCTCTTGCATATTTGTAGCCACGTCCAGATCGCGGATTTGGACCAAATCACAAAATCTGGTCTCGTCTTCGCTTGTTGCTCCAAGCTCTAACAAGACGTCACTTTGGCGTGTCTTTATGTCAACTGACATCTCTTCTGGTTTAACATTGGCTCGGATATCCCTCACTAATTCCCTTGTCACTTACTTGGCCCTCCGTGTTTGTAAACGGGTCTTTTTTGTTTTTTTCCGGGTTACGTCATCGAACCACTCCGAAGTAACACCTTCCACCTAGGGTTTATTCATGGGCCTTGAGCCTTCTCCGCTGTTAAGGCTCGGGGTGTTGGATGCCGGCCTTTTCCTCTTTGCTTTCGAACCAGGAGTCTCCATCATGGGACTGCGGTCAGTTAAGCATCCTTTTGTAGCAGGGGCGAGCACGCAAGTAGTTCTACTTACTTCCAGCGTATGAACGCTCGTTCCTGCTTAGTTTCATCGTTTCCGTCTTCTGCTTAAGATCTTTCACTAAACTCTAAGGCCAGTGGTAGATGATCTTTTATATTCTTGTCGAGGTTTGACCTAGTTTTTGCATGGTCATCCCAACCTTTGAATAAGTCATGTAGCTGTTCCACAACTGCATCCACTTGACTTTCAAGACTTACGGGAACCTTGAGAAACTCTTTTGTACTTGTTGAGGCATTTTTGACCTCCTTTGCTGTTATCCTTAGTTCGTATCATGTCGGTGTCCATATCCTTTTAAATTGCAATTTCTTCTTTGTTTAATCCGTCCTGAGATGGCGGGGTCCCCATAAAAGTTCACCAGCGCATCGTGCGTGGTGGGGCGGGCTCAACTAGCTGAGAGCGGGTATACCCTCGGACCGTAGTCCTGCGATAATTCCCTGGAGCCCAGCCTTCGTTTAATCAGTCCCGAAAACACACGGAGGGACTGGGACTCGCCCGGGGTACTGCAGATTCTGATCTCTGCAGCTACCATGCACTCCCTGATCAAGGCCCAAAGGGGCTGGCTTCTAATCCCATAATGCGGCTGACACCTCGGCTGTGTAAGCACACATCAGCCCCTTGCCACGTCAACGGGTTAGGCAGAAATGGTTCGGGGCACTCCCAGTGGGCCGCAGCAGGAACCAATCCTGTTTTTTTCTCGGTGTATCTTTCACCCAGTTTGTTTGGTCCGCGAGGCGTATTTTATTTCCGCCCTACCCTTTATATCTAGCGAGTATTCCCTTATCCGCCACTTGGGGACGCGCCACGTATGGGTGACAGACTTCCACTGTGGGGGATTTACTAGTAGTCGGTAGTAGCCTGGTTGTTAGTCTCGCTATGGTTCAGATATGCGCACCGAGTCGTGCGCAAGAGACTTTTACAATCGACACTAAGACGTCTTGTTGATAATATTCACTTATTTACATGGCATTCAAAAAAGAGAAAGACAACAGTCACCCCGGAGCGACTGGCGCTCCTCCGGTCATGGTGGGATCAACCATAGTCTGAAGTTGTCCAGAAGTAGTCAGAGCAGTATTTACAGTGATCTGAGGTTCCTTTAGGATAGCATTAGGCTATCTGCGACTACTTGAATACTTAGTGCATAGCCGCTCGCACTCCTCGCAGTTATGCTTAGTGCTTATGCACGCGTTCCTTTTCAGAACTCTCGCCAGATATCGTATAAGAAAGGTTACAGGGTCAGCATAAGAAACTGAGACACGAACCCTTACAGGAAAATGCAGAGGAAGAGGAATAACCCTTACGTGCACCTGTACATCCTCAAGTACGTCCTATGTAATACCTATGTACGAAATCAAATATTCGACGGCAGGTGCACGCTTAAAGTTCACCGTGTCGAGAAACGCGCGCGACTCGAACGTATATCGACTTTCGTGCGCCTGAAGAGATTACGAATATATCAGTTGATAAGTGCTGAGAAATGAATCTACGAAATGGAAGGTGATCCTGGAGGTATGTACAAAATTTACTTATACTTAAAAGCAACTATTCCATTTTTATGTTGAATGCTCCATGAATGTGACTGCTTCGAATTCTTGTTTTTACATACAATACATAAAAACATTGAAGGATTAAGTTGCGATCTGGCGAGATCTGGCGCGATCTGGCGCAGCCTTCAATTGTTTTATGTGTTAAAAAGTATAAGGAATCAAATTGCGTAATTGGAGCTTCCACTTTTTTCTCCCTTTTTTGCAAGAAAATATCAAGTGAAGGCGCTCGCGCGCTGACTATCCAGCTGAAAAATCCTGTACAGAAACCTCGGGGGATCCTGCACATTTTCATGCACACAAACCTGTACAGGTAATCTTGAAGGTTCCTGTGCAGGAATTTGGCGAAGGAAACTGTACATGATCCTGAAAAGGAACCTGCACAGACAAAGGAACCTTTGAATGACCCTGTACAGGTTCCTTTGCGAAGAAGATTGAGGCACAGGTTCCTGTACAGAAACGTGTATAGGATTTCTTACAGAAAGGAATTAAAGATTTCTTTGGAAGGATCGTGTACAGGAACATGTATAGGGTCCTTCACAGAAAGCCATCGCGAAAATTCGTGTCGCTTACAGCTATAAAGTTGCCTTCCTTTTATTCCATGGAAGAAACAAACTTATCATCGAGAGCGTCAAGCTACGAACGAACCCCCGCAGATTAGTTCCTACGCAGGTTCATGTATAGGGTCCTGAACAAGTTTCTGCTACATGAACCCACACCCCAATTGACTCTGTGAAGGAACCTGTACAGGATCATTCACAGGAAGCGTCAGGATTATCAGTACAGGGTTTTTCGCAGTTTTCTGTACAGGAATATGTGCAGGATCCTCCGAGGTTCCTGTACCGCGTAATTAATATATAGAAAGCCATTTTTAATTTTGATTCTTCAAATTCATTTCCGTGATCGGCGACCTCAAAAACTCCCTCAGCGAAAAACACTAATTTTTCAACGAAAAAGTCCGCCATTTTGAATTTTTATTATTTGAGTTCATTATCGTGATAAGCGACCTCAAAAACCTCTCCTTAATTAATTTCAGGGAAAAACACCAACTTTCTCATAAAAAAGTCTGCTATTTTATATCCACCATTTTGCATATTGATTTTTGAAAATTTTAAAGTTCTTTTTCGTAATTAGCAACCCCAAAAAACTCGTGAGTATGAAATTTAAGATCAAAATATCGACTTTCTGGGTTTTGTCAAGGGATTTCGGTCCACTGTGCACCGTGGTGAATTATTTCCAATAGATTTTATGTACGTTTCCGGCACAGAATCCTCTATAGAATCCAGTACAGTATACGCAGGAACCTTAGTGGAACTAATCCACCACGCTAGCGGCTCAGCTCTCTAGCTAGTGAGTTGGATCTTCAAGGAAATTCAAAGAGGTAAGGTATTAAATATAAGTATCTGATTGATCTGGTAATTATTGTATGTGATGATCATTGATTATTATTCGGATTATCATGTTGTCTCGACGCGAGTATGTGAGGAGGAACATACAAGTGGACCAAAAGGGATGAAAATGCAGTTCTATTCAGCTATCGCTTTGATGCCCTTTTGGATGAGGATGATGAAGGCGATTTAAAACATAAAAGTGAGGCTCCCACATGTCCAGAAAGAGGAGAAGATGAAGTGGCGGATTAACCGACCAAGATATTACGTATTCCACCCATCGGTATTACAAGGGCGATAACAGAATACGCGCAAACAATAAAATAAATAAAAGACTTCACAAAAGACGTCCAGGTTGATTCACTCGGTGACTACGAGGGAGTGAAGAGTGCGCTCGAGAAACATAAAGGACTACCCAACCTTCCGCTACAGGACATAATGAATGACCTCTAGAGCCAAGGAATTATAATTACTGAGACTGCTAATCTCAAAAGAAGAAGAAACCCTAACATGAAGTGTATTAAAGAATATCTCACTTCTTTTCGCGATAAAAAGGAAGAGGATCCAGTGAAATGTGTAGTCTGTCTCGGCGATCACTCTGCAAATTATTCCAGATGCGAAGTGAACCTGAAATATCTACAAAAAATTGATGATGAACTCATGGTAGGGCTCGAAAAGATCAACAACTTATGTGACATAGGTAAGATGCTGAGGTTGGTTAAAGATTTAAACTTAAGGTTAGCGTCATGTTGTATAACGATGGAACGCCTATAAGTATTTGCAGAATTAGCATGCTATCTCTGTGCTGAAAGATTTGTTAAAAGATCACCAAATAGATAATATGCTAATTAATGAGTGAATATTAAGTAATAAAGCAAACATATGTGACCGTCCGCGAAGAAAGGGACCTAATATGTCAAAGCTGAATTTTACAGGACGGGCACACGGAGACGTCGCGTACAGCTATGGCCTCTCGTTCGGTCTCCGCGTACGCTTATCATGCCTATGTTTGTAGCTTAATAACAAAAAAAGTAATTGAATTAAACAATTTCTCATTATTGGAAATGAAAGAGTAACACAGAAACTATCGATTGGTGTAAGAAAATGAAAATCGATTTTTTCCGCATCAGGTCCCTTTCTTCGCGGACGGTCACATATATGTACATGCACGGAGCAAAAAATCTAAATAAAATAGCAAAGGTATCTGTCATGTGTTTGTAGCAGGTTTTTTTTCTTGTTATCCTACATAGAATTAATGCATTTCAAGCACGAGTATGTCTTATACAAGGAAATTTAAACATTCCATGTTCTAAAAGCAGTCTCGCCAAGCGAGAAAACCCGATCACTTGACCGTGCTGTGATTGCAAGGAACCCTTGTGATTTCGGCATGGCTTTTTTGAGCTCCGCATCCTCCCACTATACATGTGACACAGCAAGCCAGTAAAAAGCTTATCATGTATTTTGACTTACACGCCAAAAATATGACGTGGCCATTTTTCAGAGGTAATGCAAATGGAAGAATCCTTCAGGATTTTCCCATGAAGTAAATGTGTAAAATCTTAGCTCCAGACAATTTTACTCTTCAGCCTTACAATAACGCAGCTCCTAGAATCGTTGATACATGTGCGGTCAAAGAATAATTTTTACTTAGAATTAGAAGTCCTGGATGAACTCTTCTCCGACCATGACCCAGTTAAAATTGCTGAAAATAACCTTATTACTTTCCAAAGACTAAAACGTGATATATTAAATTATAAATAAAAAACAGAAAAAACAAAAAATAACGTTTCCATCGATTCCAGGTGATTAGCTGCAACAAAAATTAACTTTGGAAGTTGAACTTAACATGAAACGAAGATAATTTCGCGTTTTTAACATTGCCTCGGTAATCCTTCGCCACATAATGGCTCCACTTTTATTCCAAAAGTAGCGAGAGTTTACGATGCCAGCTCTATCTACCGTAGATTGAATTCATTAAACTGGAGCAAATATCGATTCTACGTCTGTCAGTTGCTTTTTTCTATGTGGTATTAAGTAATTTGTAGTTCTTTTGCAATAGTCTAAGCTATTTCAGAGAATATTTCGTTGCCCTAGAGTTATACGAAGCCATGCCCACTTTTTGAAAAAATTGAACCAGTATTATTCTTAGGCTCAGTGAGTATTAAACTTTGTTTTTAAAACAGTTTTTCTCTAAGCTATTGCAATTATTAATTAAATTAGTGTCATTAATTAAAAACTAAAATTATGTTACCTTATGCCCTTTTTTGCATTGCTCTGACAGTGAAAAAATGTCAACTTCGTAGCGCATATTTTATATGCATAACCTAACTTTAATTTAAGAGAGGATGTCCAAAACCAGTTTTCCATATGTACTAAAATACATTCCTAGTAATATTAAAATTTGTGTTAATATGTCTTGATCACGCATTAATTTTTACCGATAAACTTATTTTGACATTTAACAACACTTTGATTCGCACCCTTATTTTCTCAGTTTGGCAGTTGAGGGACATGGAGTAGTATAAGATTAGGGCGATAGATTATAAAAAATAACAATGGTTTATTCACACGTTTTTGTTACTGATTCCACGTTCTACTCTACTTTGCTCACTATTGTTTCACCTGGCACAACTGACAACGTGACGTAATAAATTACGTCAGAATTATTCTCCTAATCTAGGTGAACCTTTCGCCAAAATACGATCAATCTTTAACGCTCAAAAATTTATCTGCAACACGTTTTATCTTTTGTTTGTTTTTTGAGACAAACTGGCCGAAATTTAGAAATATTAATAATAAAGACTTAGTATTAAATTCAAATCTCGATACAACAAAGGATATAGACTGTTGTCCTAACTCGCTTATCGGTGTCATCAATACAGCCTCTAATTTAACAGTTCCAAGAAAAACGACAGAATTCAAACACAAACCTCTGCCTTGGTACATTAGGAATATGATTAAAGATAAAAATGCGAAGGATTCATCAAAGTACACTTCAGGGTGAATACGGCTTAGTAATTCCAGACGACGATAAAACCAGTAGTAGTTTATTATTAGTAGTTTATTACAAATCAGTCCACCACTTGGCTAAAAACATAGCGATGATGATACCGCGGAGCGAGCCAATGCAAAATATGATCAGGTATTAAAAGAAACAGTAAATACGTCTAAGATTGATGAAAATCAAATCACTCCAGGCGAAATAAAAAAAATTATTCTGAGGATAGGATCGAGAAAGGCACTGGGGCTAGATGTGATCCAAAGTTGATCAAAAACCTGCCTAAAAAGGCATTCTTTCAAATAACATGTATTTGTAATGCCTGCTTAAGGTTGGTATATTTAACAAATCTGTGCGAGCCTGCTAATATCATGCCCTTTTATAAACCAGGAAAGGATAAATACATTCCAGCTAGTTATCGAGCTATTAGTTTATTACCCACACTCGGTAAGCTTTTTGAAAAAATTATATATAATAGAATCAAAAGATATGAGCTTTTGAATAGCATACTAATACTAGAGACATTTTTATTTAAAGCGAAAAGAAATACAGTACAAGAGCTTATTAGACTTACGAACTTCATCAGTTCATATTTTAATAAAAATATATCGACAGCAATTTTAATGCTAGATTTGGGAAAATCCGTCAACACCTTTTGTTATCAAGGGCTCATATATAAATTAGATAAACATAAAATACCACAATATCTGATAAAAATCATAAAAAAACAATTCAATAAACAAAAAGTCGTCATAGTCCATGGCAAGATTTCCAAAGAGAATGATAGGAATTTTACTGCCTCTCTTTGCCGATGATACGGCTACATACTGCGTCCATGAGCCTTCTTACACCGTACGCTATTCGCAGGCTTAAACTGCTTAAGTGGGGGCAGAGTGGGGATAATCGTAACTGAGACGTAACCTTGGCGCATGAGAGGAAGAGAGACTGGGCTCTTGCTCTCTACTCCCTCCCATGCTCCAGAGTTAATAATCAGGTACGCTTATCCCGACTTAAGCAGTTTAAGCCAGCAACTAGCGTACGGTGTAAGAAGGCTCCATGAGCAAAAGGCTTGCCATATTCAAAGCCAATGTCGCTAAGACTGAACTCTTATTTTATTTACACGAAAAGGTCTAATGCTACACTTCAAACTTAACTTGAAAACACATATTGAGAATGTTCGAAAGGAAGTTCGCGGTATGATGGGAATCTTAAATTGTTTAACACGAAGAAAAAGTAAACATAACATCAAAAATAAAACTTTATTATATAACGTAATTGTCAAGCCGATAATGCTATATGCAGTACTGGTCTGGAGTAATACCTATCAGTCAAATATTTAAAAATTACAAATACTACAAAATAAATGCACGAGAATGATTGAGATAAGCACATTGTCGAGAGAGAAATATAGATATACATGCTAGACTTGGGATTCCACGTATAGAAACAGAAATACTTTTGCAAGAACACCTAAGTTCTAGGAAACTCAAATTAATAGTGATCCGGAATTAAAGCACGCAAAAGTACAATAAAGAGACATTTGAAACAAAAGACATGCATCTATGTTCCTTTAAATCATTAAATTCATGAAACTAAAATTTTTCCGATACTGGGGAAACTGTGCTGCATTCTTTTCAAGATCCCGTATATATTACTTTGTGGACATTTAGGACGTCGATGAGTATGTACAGGTTCCCGTAAGGGTTATTACCTCGTCCTCTGCATGTTCCAGTACGGGTTCGTGTCTTAATTTCTTATGCTGACCCTGGAACTTTTCTTGTGAGATGTACGAGATCTGATCCTAGTTTTGACAAAGGAACACGTGCAGGAACAGTTACGCGATTCCCTACAGGGATTTCTAGTTGGGGAATCAGTGGTGTCACAACGTTATGGTCAGACATCGGTCTATACTCTATCTTCAACATTCGCCCGTGTTATAAAAAGATGGGTAAATTGTAATTCCTTGAAATTATAGTTTCAAAGTTCAAAGTGACATAAAATAATAAAATATTCATTTACAACTTAAGAATATATATGTGGGCATCCGCGTGAAAAGGGCCCTTATGGCCGGTTCTAGTTTAGAAAATATTCGCATTTTTCTAAGTTGAGGTCAAAATGATTATTTTCGGCTTCCATTATTTTCGAAGTTGCAACTTCAAAAATGCCCCGGTGAATCGTTTTGCAACTTAGAGGGTTCGTTCTGGGCCTTAAATGTCGGGAATTCATACAGCCATATTCCCCTATAGTAACTCCATACCGACCATAAGGACCCTTTTCAAGCGGACGCCCACATATGTGAAGATGGAGTTCTTTTAAATCTTTGATCTCATTTTCCAATGTATCCAATTTATTTTCACCCTTTTTATGTTATCGCATTGTGAAATGTCAAAGTCGAAAAACTTTTTATTGTTGTTCAAAAAATGACGCTAAACTGTTTCTGACTTCTTTGAACCAGTTTTTAATAAGCTTAAGGAGCTAAAAGTAAGATACTGAAATTGCGTTTAAAAAAAACAGAGAATGTTGAATTTCTTTGAAATTGTCAGACGTTGTAAAGTCACTTTGTTTTCTTTAAATTATTATTTTTTAATTCTAAGGTTATTGAGGTTTAAGTTTTTGATAATAAAGGCACAATTTAAATATGCATTTTATTTACATTTCTTCATTTGAGTCACACTACGACACTATAGTCATCCCTCTCTCTTCTTTACTGTTTCATTATTTTATTCTCTCATCATTTTGTGTATGTCAAAGTCGTTTTTTATTCGGCTGAAGAAATTTCGTTTTTTAATGTGCGGGACAGGCTTGACACGTCTTCAGATATTGAACTCTATTGTTGAGCTGAAGGCTGCAGACCTTGGCGTTACTGCACTTTGGCCTGTCCTGTAAAATTTAAATTTAATTTAGTTGAGGATCTCAATTTCGCATTACAAATATTTAAATTGATCCGATGGCAGGTTTATCGATTCTAGACAGTAAGTGTATGTAACTTTAACATTGGCGTAAGATTTTGCGTACCTCCCACCCTCCTTAAAATATTTCATAATTTATGGATGCCCCTAAACAAGTAGTAGTGGAAACACTTACCTGATAGTTGCAACCGAAAGGCGCGAAGTTATTGATACGGCTAAGGGGTGTTGGATTCTGAATCCACTGGATGGCTTGCCAGTTCGTCACCACCCACACGTCATTCATCGCGACTATCTTGTCGAGGAAGGAGATAAAACCTTGTTTGTTGTGGGCTTGAGCGAACCACGTTGCGTGGAAGTAAACATATAATGGAGCTCTGAAATTAAAAAAAAAGAAGTATTTAGTTTCTCTTTTAGGATTTCTCAGTCGTGGAGTTTCGAAACTTTTGTGCGGGTTGAATGGCTTTCTAACACGATTTCAAACTTTTTTTTAACCAGATTCAGGCATTTTTAAAATAGATTTCTATAGGCCAGCTTGGTTTGAACAAGTAAAAACTGTTTGGAATGGATTCACAACATATTTTTAGCCACCTTACAAGTTTTGAATCTAATTTATGTGGTTATAAACCTGGTTTCAAGCAGCCTTCGAATGCAGTTTAAAAATAATTTAACAGTGTCATTAAAATTTTTTAAATCTATTTTCAAATTATGTTGAGCATATTTAAACACAATTGAACCAATTCCGAACTTATTTAATTTTGACGAGCAAAGAAAAAAATCCCCACAGTCTGAGGAGCTATAAGCCGATTCAACCTCAATTTAAGACCCTTTATGATTTGACAATGTTGCTTATGGTGCCACTTCAACGGCCACTATTGGATTATTTTTTATGAAAGTACACTATTTCGAGAGTACCGAGTAAAAATATTTCGTCTTGAGGTACGTATTGGCTCCTCTTGAGTTCATATCCAAGAGCCTTCTTACACTGTACGCTATTCGTAGGCTTAAACTCCTTAAGTGGGGGCAGAGTGGGGATAAGGGTAACTGAGACGTAACCTTGGCGCATGAGAGGAAGAGAGACTGGGCGCTTGCTCTCTACTCCCTCCCATGCTCCAGAGTTAAGCATAAGCTACGCTCATCCCCACTTAAGCAGTTTAAGCTAGCAGCTAGCGTACGATGTAAGGAGGCTCCAAGACGACAATGAGTGTAGTTCCACCGGTGAGGCTTAAGCGGCGTGGCGTGGCCTATAGGCAGTGGCGTGGCTTATAGGAAGTTTCTCAGGCAGCGTGGAAGTAGTGCTGCCAACTTTAAAATTTGCCGCGATCAAGGCAAACTAGAATTCTCTCCTATCGACGACAAGAATTAAGTTGGCAGAACTACCTTCAGGTTTCCTGAGAAGCTTCATATAAGTCACGCCACTGCCTATAAGCCACGCCAAAGCCAAGCAACGCCGCTTAAGTCTTATCGGTGGAACTACACTCTATGAGTGCAGTTCCACCGACCAATCTTCGGCGGCGTTGCGTCGCTTGTACGCGAGAGCGCGGCGTATCCAGTGGCTTAGAGGTGGAGGGGATACATAGGTTGGAAAGAGCAGGCGGATACCACTCTCGGCCACCTGGCTTACTCCTGTATATCCCCGATCACCTCCAAGGCGCAAGATATACCGCGCTATTCACATACAAGCGGCGTGGCGTCGCTGATATGTGAGTGGCGCGGCTTATCCAGTGGCTTAGAGGTGGAGGGGATACATAGGTTGGAAAGAGAGGGTGCAGACTAATCTCAGGCACCTCGCTTACTCCTGTGTATCCCCTCCACCTCAAAGCCGGTGGGTACGCCGCACTTCTTACGTATAAGCGACGCCACGCCGCCG
Organism: Andricus coriarius; assembly: GCA_932066315.1. Classification (NCBI taxonomy): domain Eukaryota; kingdom Metazoa; phylum Arthropoda; class Insecta; order Hymenoptera; family Cynipidae; genus Andricus; species Andricus coriarius. The sequence continues at coordinate 20,248 of CAKNWT010315340.1, forward strand.
AAGCTTGGTCGGTGGAACTGCACTCTATGTCTCGCTGACGGCCAGGGGCGAGGTTTGGAAAAATTGCTTGCAAATTTCGCAAAGAAACGTGACAAAGGTTTCGATACGAGATCAGTTCAAGCTAAGGTTTACGATAGGTTTTGAAGACAAGTCGAGGTGGACTTGTCTTAATACGTGAAATTTAAGTCTTGATAAATGAACATAATTTATTCTAAAGAAAATTATATTACCCAGTTATGGCTTTAATATTTTCCAGGGTCAAAATTTCTAAAGTTTTCGTTTGTGAATTTTATTGTCCATTATACTCCAACCGTTACACACTATGGATCCCACCGGCAGGGCCTGCCATTTTCAGGAACTAGGTAGCAAGGCTGGGATCAAACAGCATCTGTTAGGGATTAAATTTTCAAAACCGATAAAACTTGTAATTTTGTAATAAATGATTTACTAATTCAAAATTCGGAACCTGTCAGTCTCAAGAACTACATGCATATAAAATTTTCCATAAAAAGATTAAAACTGTGATTTTCTACACGTATCTAGTGAATTGTTGGCGATAGGGAGAAATGAATATAATTTTTAGATTTGCTATCCAAACAACATAATTATTGCAGTTAAACAAAATTGTTAACGCATAAAAAATAAATGCAATGAAGATAAATAATATAAACATTCTCTAAAATTTAAAGCGGATTAGCGATGACCCTCAGAGGTCTTGGGAATCGTTTGCTGCCGGTGTCCTTAAGTTCGGCTTGAAGACCAAAAATGAAATCTCGCTGGCGGCCAGGGGCGAGATTTACACAAACATCTTGGCCATATCTTGGATGAAGACTCAGCCAAGACGAATTATTTTTTACTCGGGCATCTAGTTCAATTCTTAGCTTAAAATATTTAAAAATGGAAAAGTTTACATTTTTTTGGTAAAAAGCGCCATTTTCACGTTCTTCACCGTCAGAAATTTCTTCATGGTAAATAATAAATTTAAATAAATTTAAACCAACATAACAGGCAATGTTGCAGAAATATTGCTGGAATATTGAATTAAAACATTGGAAACATTCCAAATGAATATTGAATTGGGCTTGCCTTATGTGTCTGAAAAGTGTCTGCAAAAAGTTCTTGTTAGCGCCAAACGGCCGACTCTTTTTCGGCTCTTTGTACCTACTGGGACGAAGTGGGGGGCTATGTGTGCGCGAGTAGAACGAGAGTCAGTCCTGTCAGTCATGCAAGCGTCCTTACAAACTAAGAGGGGAAACGACTGGGATAAACACCTTAGAGAGGTACAGCGTAACCTTAATGAGTCCCAAAATAAGACTACGGGTAAAAGCTCTTTCGAATTGTTATACGGTTTCGTTAATCGACACGACGAAGGGGAGTTCCGTAATTTAACAATCGACGACGATATTCGTTATACCGATTCTAAAACGCTACAAGAAAATGCGGGCGAAAATATCAAATCTGAGCAGGCGAAATATAAAAAGCGATATGACCGTAACCGATCAATTAAAGGGAAATACGAAATAGGGGACATCGTCTTCATGAAAAACGTACCAGAACAAACCGGGAAATCTACGGAATTCTAACCTAAATCTCGGGGGGCCCTTATTAGTAATAGCGGTGTTACCCGGAGACACGTATGGTGTAGCCGACCTTCAAACTGACAATTAAGGCCGGCGATATGCCTCTACGGCTCATGTTACTCAATTACAAATTTGGCGAGCACCAGAATCCGAAGACTCTTGAGCGATACGTCAATTTAAATACCGATAAATCATCGCCAGAGGATGAGCTCCGTGCCAATGTAAAACCTTCGTTTGTACAATCGCATGAAAACGCATTAGAATCCGACGTCAACAATGAAATGGTTGTAACATATGTTCTTTTGATTCTTGTTTAATAACGCGAGGACTAGTTTTGAAAGGATGGCCGAATGTTAGCACCAAATGGCTGACTACGTATTCGGCCCCTTGCAACTACTGGGATATAGTGACCATCCGTCCCGGATTATGCGGGACCGTCCCGGATTTGAGGTACGTGTCCCGGATTGGAGTACGTCCCGGAAAACGTCCCGGATTAGGCTGTTTTAGTCCTGCATTAGACTAAAGTTTCAAATATTAAGCAAAGCTATAGACAGCAAAGTACATAGAATGCGCAGAGGTGTACGTTTAATCTTTGACGTTTTCGCGTGACGAAAATGAGATTGAAAAATGCTGTTTTGCGGCACAGAATTTCAACCAATCAGAGGGCAACTGCAACTCGCAGGCAGCTCCTGAATTTGTCGAAATACGATCCGTCTTTTGTATGCAGTGATTTACTCTCATAGTCTCATTTTCCCTGTTCTCGTTCGATTCGATCAACCTTATTTATTGTCAATCTGTTCTGAGCTTTATGAGGTTATGATGTGGACAGCAGATGTGCCATAATATATGATCGCGAAACTATTTTAATTTTGTACTCTTTTTATTATAATCGCCTTATGAATGGCGTAACTCGTTGGTAAGTACTAGCAATGAACTCACAAGTAACTTTTTTTTTTAAGTACCGAGTTTCTACAGAGTGTCCAGCGACCTTGAAAACCTGGAATTCTCTTTGATTTTTTTTAACCATGAAAACCTGGAAACATCCTTGAGTTTTACACGAGAGCCCTGAATTTAAATGATTTTTTTTTTGCTTTTAAAACAGTTATTTTATTGAAATATGAAAAGTAATTTCAATCTTTTAGTCTATTATGAAAGAAACATCTCGTTAATAGTAATCTTTCTACGGAAAAGTTTTTTATTCGTCAAGATGTAATTTATCTTTTGTTAATTACAGAAGTAGTAAAGAGATTTCAATGCCCTTTCTGTAGACTGTACCAATTATTTTATAGATTGCAGTGAACATACTTTAATATTTCAGTTTCAAAATTAGATTTTAAAATATTTAAAAGGATTTTAAACATTTTACAAAGATTTCACGGATTTAAAAGATTTCAAAAAGGCGTGCACACTAGATTTAAAAGCTTTCACAACAATTTCACACAGATTTTAAAACTTTCAAAAGATTTGAAGGTTTTCAAAGATTTTAAAAAGGGTACAGTACACCAGATTTCAAAGATTCCTGAGACTAATGCCTTCACAGAGCGAGTTTTTTCAGGAATGAATAAAATTTGGTTCATAGAGAAAACTCAATTCGCAATAGAAACTTTAAAGTGTATCCTGGTCGTCAAGTATAACTTAGGGAGTTCTTGTGAAAAGTTCTATACGACTAAATCAAAAATAACCACGAATCATTCAATAAATTCCATTCGTCCGAAAAATATGTATTAAATAATAAAAACCATATACCATATTTACAACGCAAAATAAAGTCGAGAATAATATATATGTATGTTTAATTATATGTATAAATATAAATGTATGTTTTTTAAATATACGTTTGGAAGCCAAAATTATTTGAGTAATATT
>CAKNWT010315344.1:0-10074 GCA_932066315.1 Andricus coriarius
CCATGAGTTTGACTGGGATAATGTTGAAATTTTGCATAGTGAGAGTAATGAGAGAAAGAGAGAATTCATGGAAATGCTTTATATTAAAAAACAAAATAAGTTGGCTATTAATTTAAAAACAGATTTGGATAAATTAAACAAGAGTTATTCTAGTATGATTAATTACATTCAGCAATGGATTTTCATGAGTCTTGACTTTCTTTTATTTCCTGTTTCATCATGTTCATAACGGATTTTCCTTTAGACCCATACTTAGTTCTCAGGTATACAGGATTTGCTTTTATACCCACACTTAGTTATCAGGTTTCCAGCAGGTAGCATCGTGTTTTCGTTGCTGTTTCCACCTGGTCTAAGTTTCTTACCTTGATAAGGGTGCTGTGTGAGCACCGAAACGTTGGTAAATATTATCCATGCTTTTTTATTGTGATTTCAAAGTAATAAAAAGAAAAAAGACGAAAGAAATAAAAAAGAGAAGAAAGGGGATTTGGTTGGTTGCCTTCTCATTTTTCTTTCCTTTTTTTTATTTTTGTCCAAGGAAACAAATTTTTATTTTGTTTTCAGGAATTTCAATAGGAGCATTTTGTGGTGTTTGTCCAAATTTTATCGTAAGATTCTTGCTTTTTTTTCAGGAATTTATACATTGTATTCTGTTCATTGATCCAAACTTCAACCTTGCAAAAAACAAAAAAATAGATCAAGTGGCCAGGGATCAGAACCTTTTAGGTTGGATCGGAGTTCAAAGGGTTCCTTAAGGCTCCTGGTACGGACTGGCCCCTTAAAATTCTTAAGGGTGCGGCTGCGGGCTAGGACCCGGGCTTTTTAAATTCTCAAGGGTCCATATCCGTAGCCGGACCCTTTCAATTGGTAAAGGTTCGTGACCAAAACCGGAACCGTTAAATTCTTAAGGGTACGGGTTTGAATCCGAACCCTTCAAATTATTAGGGGTCTGAGGCTGGACTCGAACCTTTTAAATTCTTAATGTTCGCACTTCGGACACGGACCTTTGAGAACTAAAAGGTACCCTTGATGAACCATTCAACATGGGGACCAACCTAAACATTCCTTAAATTATATTTGAGAAATTCAAAAAGATGATTTGACACAGAAGTGTAATTCTGCACATTATGCTGCGCAATAAAGTTACATAGCACTTGTACCTTCGCATTAGAGTTCCATGAAACATGTAGATGCGCAATTGATTTGCGTCGCAAGTATGTTTGCCTAGTAGACTAATGCTGCACTTATGCCTGCGCAGTAAGGTTAGGGAGTATTCCGGTGATACAGAACTCAAATTTTGGGTCAGAATTCAGGAATTCCAAAATTTGATTCAAATGTTGAAACTTTTTTTCTGTTAGTAGATTTCCATTATAGTCGGTACGAGGGGGGTTATCGGGGTACAAAAGAATGATTTTGGCTCAAAATTTTAAAAACTGGCCTACAGCAGTAGATTTTTATGAAAGTCAAAAAGGAAGGGTTTCTTGAGCCTAAAAATACGAAATTATGGTCGAGGTTCAAATATTCAAAAAAGCGACTTAAATTCCGAAAATTAGTTGATTTTCGTGAAAGTGGAGTACGAGAGGGTTTATCGGGTCACAAAAAAACAAAGATTCGACTTAAAATTTTGATAATTATATTAAATTCGTAGATTTCCATGAATTTCGTAATGATTAATAAAATGTCTAGAATTGGTGACAGACCTCAAATTCGTCTTCTATTAGACAAAATTTCTCATCTTGCTGACTTTCATGAAAAATTGAAAGTGTACCAATTCAATAGTATTTCTAAAACTTAGGTTGTTTTCTTTTTAATTTTTTAATTTTTAACCAAAAGTCGTATTTTGACAACTCGAAAATCCCGTCCTTTTTGCTTTTCATGAAAATCCGCTAATTTAATATCAGTATCCAAATTTTGAATCAAATTTGGTAATTTTCTAATTATTACATTGAATTCGTGTTCTGCCACAACTGTGTCCATTGAAACCCCTTCGTATAACTTTCATGGAAATATACCATATTAATCAAATTTTTAAACATTGAGTCAAACTTTGGAATTTCTTAATTTTCACCTCAAAACTCGTAGCCGGGTAAGCATGGGTGGGCTCTCCCGCTTCGCTTGGGTTCATCTTTTACGAGTAAGGTCTGACCATTATATGACTAACTTACCCCAAGAGCCAATTAAAAAAAAAAATTACAAATTACAAAAGGGCAACTAAAATATCTTAATTTTTAGCGAATACAAATATTGTAAGGGGTTGGCTATCTTTGCACATCACCTATTATCCAAACTAGACTGAAATTTAATTGGTACTTTGGTGCTGAATAGTTTTACTTAAAATAGTTTTACTTAGGTGCTTTTTCTTTTAAAAATAAAGTATTTCATTATTTTAGTCCATACCCAAACATTTATGAATCTCTGAAATTTCGTGCAGTAGAAGCAATATTAGTTCAAAATGGTCAAAAAATTGTTTGCAAAAAATACATTTTTACATTCTTTCATGCCTCACCATAAAAACATTTTTCTCACTGGTTTTGTACGAAAAAGGAACTTCATTTTTAGAGAAACATAATAAAATGTACCTAAGGGTGGATACCCCTGAAAAATAATTTTTTGTGAAAATGCACACACATATAAACATTATTTAATTTTCGCCGGCAACATGTATTTTTTAAAATTTTCCGGCCTGGATTTACTACTGTTTAGCAATTTTTGTGTAATCAGAAATAATATTGGGTAGTTCTCCCCCCTAAAAATTTTTCCGAAAGTCGCTTTGTTTATCGAGTACTTCAACATGTGTCAGAATGAAGAAAATCAGAGGCGCACACCGACCTAGATTTCCTTGTTAGTTACCCCCTGAAATTCTCGCAACCCTAGTTAGTTCATTCAACAATTATTTCATGAATATTATCACTTTTGAGAATTATTTTTTCCCTCGCTGCGTGAACCCCTGCATAGAAATTTTAATCACCGCTATAGTGAATAATGTAATTTTTGCATTAAATTCTAAATTGAAATCTTGAAAACAACTAGATACGAAGTTTCATGAAATTTTCACAAAAATTCTTAATCATCAACAGCGGTAATGTATCCTCAACATTCGATTTTGCAATTTTGAGTTCAGATTTATAATCAGAAACTACAGAAAACCCGAAATAGCTTCTTTAAAAATAATTTTGCATAAAACTGCTATCTCGCATTTTCTGGTACTTTCCGGGACCAAAAGTTTTTCATATTCAACAACTAAAGAATTCTATTTCCAGAAACTTGCAGAGGGTTAAAGTTATTATAGGACAAAAGTCAGAACCATCAGAAAGTGGACATAAGTATAAAAATTATAAGTATGTTCACACTAATTAAACTTACCAACAAAATCCAGATGTACCGAAAATGTAAGAATTAGAATGTAGCTGGCGATCTTCATTGTTCCTCCGGTATCAGACAAATTTCCTGTATGTCGACTGAGACTGATGTGGAAATTTTTGCCACGGAAGCACAAACTGCCACGTTTTGTAAATAGGCTCTATGTGCGCATGAGTGACGGAGGCATGTAATTCCTTAGTGCCTCTTGTAGAAACTTCTGTTTTCAATAGGTAAACATCGAGATATGAACAAATCACGTAACAGTCAAGAACTGAAGCTAAGAAAAAATATCATTCATTACTTCGATGTCTGTAAACATTTCGTTAATTATTATCATATCATATTTGTTAGAAGTTTCATAACTGCGTATACTTACAAAGTTTAGCTATACAATGAAATACTCAAAAAATTTAAAGAATATACGAGTTGAATTTTCAACTAATGAAATTATATTTTTGAAAATTATTAGCAGAACAAAAATAAATATTATCGACCCTAATCCCGATTAAAAAATCTTTACAACAGAGAAATGAGATTTCAATTAAACTGATGAATCTTAAACTGAAGTAATTGAATTTTTAGTTTAAAAAAATTAATTTTTAAACAATAAAAGGAAAACGAAATTTCAACAAACAATTTAGATGATGAGCAGTATGCTGGGGTCATTTCCGTGTTCAATAGCTAATGGATGAATATTAATTTTACGCGAGTTTAAAATTTAGTTTATTAATTAGGGTTTAAGTAATACCTTCTAATTTTTATTAAATAAGATCTGAAATTAAAACTTTATTCAAGACTGTCTCATCACGTGTCTCGCTCTTTGCACTAAATTAGAGTTCATATGTCCAAACCGCGAACTTTTCTATATTATGTTTCTCTACTGCGTTCTGGAACTTCTTATTTAGATATTGCTGAACAAAGTATAAATTTTTTTAAATGATTTTTTAAATATTTGTTCATTATTTTACATTATTCTATAATCGCAGTTGCCTGTTTATTTTAGTTTCCTTTGGGCAGAAAATGCATCATTCCTAATCGAGAATTCAACTAATTGACGGAAATCTCATAATTCCTTTTTTTTGTTAAAAATTATTCTTTTGTCCGAAAATTTAACTATTCCGTTTTTGGTAGCAAATTTATAATGTATATGTTGAAAAACTAACTATGGGTAGAAAATGCATGCATTTTGTTAAGAATTCCTCTTTTTGGTTCGAAATATAATCCTGTTTGTTTAGAATTTATCTTTTTGGCTGAGGATTCAATTATTTGATAAAAAATTTATTTTTCTTTTGTTGGAAATTAATTTTTTAAACTGAAAATTTAATGATTTCATTCTTGGTTCAAAAAATATGTTTTAATTAAGAATTGAGTTATTTTGTATAGCATTCATCTTTCTGGATTGAAAATTCATCTATTTTGTTGAGGATTCATCTTTTGTAATCTAAAATTTAACTTGGTTAAAAATGAACTGTTTTGTGTGAAATATAACCTTTCAGTTTGCATATTTTAATTTCTTACGAAAATTTGTCTTTTTGGCTTTAAAGTTCAATTGTTTCATTAAGAAATCATCCTAATCATGCCTTAAATTTGAAAAAAAAATGTATACACGTAATAAGTGTGAACACTGCATCTCGTGAGATTCATAAGTAGGTAAAAAATAATTAAAAACTTGTAACTTTACGAATAAAAATAATGAATGTCAACAACATTTTTTTTAAATGTCTGTAGCACGAGTTTTACATAATACGGCTATTTTTCATTTTTTGGTTTCATATGATTGTTTAAATTTTCGATAGGGTCATCCACTAATTTTTTTTTTTATTTTTCCATATCAAAGTATATGCTCCAAAAATACTAATAATGCCAGTATAGTGCAAGACAACTTTTTTTCGTATTTATATTTGAAAAAGAAAAATTTGTACATATATTTAAAATTCCTATTTCTCTCGCGCCCATTCCGCCATCTTGATGTGACGTAGCACGCCACTAAGCGCTTGTAAATAAGCCGGGCGATTCACGTTTTATCATAAAAACGCGAAGAAAACAGCCCTACCATTGGTATTTTGTGCCTAAATGTAAGAACACCTATGTCAAAAATCCAGGAAAATTATTTATATCTATACTCAAAGGTAAGGAACGAAAAAATGGTACAAAATTTTTCGGGGTGAGATGTGCTCTTTAACATCTTTAACGTCTACAGTATATTATTTTGAAGAACATTTCAACGTTATTCAAATACTTTTACCTTGGATAAAAAAATATAAAATATGTTTCCTCTTATATCATGAAACCCGTAATTGACTTATGTTCAACGTTACAGACGTATTTATTAATGTATATTTATAAAAGTATCTATAAAAAAGTGAGGTTAGGTTTTCTGCATGCCATATTGCCCATATGATATATATGTTACGAGTTGCCCAAAGCAATATTGTCAGTACAAATTAATAAATTAAATAAATGAAAATAACTGTTTCAAAGGGTTAACGTCATTCAACACACCATGTGTTTCATGCCATGAGAGCGCCCCTTGTTTTATTTAAAAAATCGTCCTTTCCGGTTGATATTCTGTCACTTTTTAATTAATTATTATAAATAATTAAATAAACAAAATTAAGTTTCAATTTCACATTTAAATTTGTTGGGAGTCAAAGTTTATAAAAAGCTTAACTATAAGGCAAACAAAATTTGTGTGGATGACCCTATTAAATAGCAGAATGTGTAGCCAAGCCAATCAAAAATAAAATAGTAGACTTGTACCTAATACCTTTATGCATTTTACAAATGTTATTTGTCGTAAGCAATTGATTAACATATTTGACCGTTTTGAATAAGCGCGCCAACGGTAACCAATATGATTGCGAAAATAGAACCTGTTTGTTGAAAATACAACTTTCTGTTTAAAAAATTCAACCATTTGGTATAAAATTTATATATTTGGTCAAAAAGTCGCCTTTTTGGGCAGAAAATTCTTTTTGTGTGTTGGAAGTTTCACTTCCTGGTTAAGAATTCAACTATTTCGTTAAAATCTCACCTTTCTTCATTGAAAATTATCTTTCTATTAAAAATGCCTTTCTTTTGGTATTTTTGTGATGAAAAATCATTTTTTTGTATGGAAAATCTTTTTTGGTTTAAAATACAACCATTATCTCGAAAATACAATATATTTCTTCTTGAAATCTTGGATATTTGAAGTGTTTCGTAATGAATTGAATGTGCTATCTACATTAATTTGATTTAAAAGAGTTTATTATTGTAAAATTCGTCTTTAGCCAATGGCTACTTTACTTTGGGAGGTGGGGAGGGTTTATTTTCAGCTAAAGGTGTTCCTTTATGTTGCACCTCATTTGAAGCAAAAACTAATTCTAATGGAAACCTCAGTTCTTTCTGTGCGTATGAAAACACAAAATCGTGTACCTCTCTGAATTTAGAATATTCGAAGAAAAACAATTTAATTACCTTACGGGGATCAGCAAAGGATAAAAGGAAAGAAGACTTAATAACCATAATAAATTAGCATTTAAATCCTTTATTCCATTTTGATTCGACTACAGAATACTAAGGATATTATATTTTAGTTTAGCTTTTTTTCAATTGAATTAATGATACACATGCTGTAGAGAATCTTCATTTGAAGCAACTTTAGTAAACCAACGTGGGAAGATTGGGTATTTTCTGCCTACACGACATTCCGTGATTTCAAATGGGGTCATATCGTCCACTTTACCGGTTATCATGTTTATTTTTATTCGCATATAAAATTTCTTTAGCCTATATAGTCCACGCAGAAGCCCAGTATACTCCAGTAAGGCGAAAACGTCACCAGTGGATGTTGATAGTACAATATGTTCTCGGGTTGGAATATTTACATATTTACCATGTTTTAACATCAATTGAATTCGGTTATCGACAGGGAAAACGTATCTCCGAAACTCTAATTGCCGGTGTGGATTTGCCTGGGGACTAAGCCGGATGTATCCAAGTTGTTCAAGCGTATATCCAAGTACTTCATGAGAAGGAGGTCTGCCCGGAGGAGAACTGGGAGTAGTCGGGTTAAATGAAGGAAATCTGGCAGGAGAAGAATAACCAGAATCACGTTCGCCCCTGGGATTCCGTGCCGACTGTAGTGAATCGTTATCTGAAAATGCTTTGATAAAAGTTTTTGGAAATATTCGGTGATACTTGCCTACTGGGCAATCCATCTTTTCAGCCGGAGTCAAATCTTCAACTGCGCCACTTATAATATTTATTTTGACTCGCGCACCCGTTGGCCGATATATTCCACGAAGAATCCCACTATAATCCAATACTGCGAAAGCGTCACCATTGGATGCTGATAATGCAAAATATTCTTGGGTTGGCCCAAATACATAGCTCTTCTCATTTATTCGCATCCGAATTGATTTATCGGTAGGAAAAACATATCTTCGAAATTCAAATTGCAGCTTCTGATTCGTGCGAGGAATAAGCCGGACATATCCAAGTTTTTCTATTGTACATCCAAGTATATCATCAGTAGGAGGCCTGCCAGGAGGAGAGTTTGACCTGGCACGAATGGGAGACTCCGCAGGAGCGGAAGACCGTTCAGGTGAATGTTGTCTGACAGAAGAGTTAGTACCAGGATTACGTTCGCGATTAGAATTCAATTCAAACTGCAGCGAATCGTAATTTTCACAAGCTTTGAGAAAACTGCTTGGGAAGATTGGGTGATTTCTCCCTACTGGACAATCCCTCATTTCATCTGGGGTCAAGTTATCAATTGCGCCACTTATCGCGTTCATTTTCACTCTCGGATAACCTTTTCCTGTCCTATATATTCCACGAAGAAACGCGTAATCTGCTAATATTGCAAAAATCTCACCATTGGATGTTGATAATACAATCTGTTTTTGGCTTGGCACGGGAGTGTAGTGCTTTTGAGGTGTTTTTAAACGAATTGATTTAGCAGCTGCAAAAACGTAACTTCGAAATTCAAATCGAAGGTTCTGATTCGTGCGCGAAATTAGCCGAATGTGTCCAAGTTGTGCAAGTGAATATCCAAGTACTTTAATTAAAGCAAGACTGCTATCAGGAGACCTGGACCTGGCACGAAAAGGAGGTCCCTCTCTAGAAGTCTGTTCAGGCGTATGTTGTTTGCCAGCAGCAGAAGAAGAAGAAGGGCCAGGATGAAATTCGCCATGCTGATTGCGGTCAGACTGTGAACTGAATTCTGAAAGAAGAAATAGAAGATTCTTTTTTTTGTCAGAACATTTATGTCTAATACCATTGGCGCAATTTAATGCTTCTTTCCAGAATGCATCACAGTAAAAACTAGACATTTATTTTATTCCGGGATCCATTTTAGGGCGTTCTAATATGGTCACATCAATAGTCCATTTTATTTCCAGTTTCTGTCTTGCTCAGTTTGCTATCTTCAGATTAATAAACTATCCGAGAGAGCGAAGTGAAATGATTCAGGGGATGCATTGTTGCATTCTTTTCATTGATCCAAACTTCAACCTTACAAAAAACAAAAAATAGATCAAGTGACCAAGAATCGGAACCTTTCAGGTTGGACCGGAGTTCAAAGGGTTCCTTAAGACTCCTGGTCCGGACTGGACCTTTAAAATTCTTAAGGGTGCGGCTGCGGGCTAGGACTCGGTCATTTTAAATTCTCAAGGGTCTATATCCGTAACCGGACCCTTTCAATTCTTAAAGGTTCGGAACCAAAACCGGAACCTTTAAATTCGTAATGTTCCCTGTCCGGATCCGCACCTTTGAGAATTAAAAGATACCCTTGATAAACCATTCAACGTAGGGACCAACCTAAATGTTTCGTTGAGTTATATTAGAGAAATTCACAAAGATGATTTGACACAGAAGTGTATTACTGCACATTATCCTGCGCAGTAAAGTTACATGGTACGTGCCACTGTTCAGTTGAGTTCAATGGTGCATATGGCTCAGCAGAAAAGGTAAGGGGGTACTTACAGATGCACAGTAGATTCACATAGCTTTTGCACCTTCGCATTAAAGTTCCATGGAACGTGTAGATGCGCAATTGATTTGCGTTACAAGTATGTCTGCGCAGTAGAGTTACACTGCACGTATTTCTGCGCAGTAGAGGTATATTGCACTTATGGCTGCGCAGTACGGTTAGAGAGTACTCAGATGGTACAGAACTCAAATTTTTTGTCAGAATTAAAAAATTCCAAAATTTGACTTAAATTCCGACACTTTTATTTAGTTCGTAGATTTCATTTATAGTCGGTACGAGGGAGTTTATCGGGGTACAGAACAATAATTTAGGGTCAAAATTAAAAATTTTGAAAGGTTGACTAAAATTTGGAAGATTTTATGAAAATGGTTTCAAATTCAGGGTCAAGAGTAGAAAATTCTGAAATTTCATTAAAAATTTAAAAAACTGGTCTATAGCCGTTTATTTAAACATTTCTTCTCAGCCATATGTGCCATTGAACTCTACTACGCGGATGTGAGGACTATGTTGCTTCACTGAGCATCTAAAGCTAACGCCTGACCTCACTATGCAACTATAAGTGTCGTGTAACTATACTGCGCATCCGCAAGTGCTATGTAACTGCACTGCGCCTCCGTTTGTGTCAGTTAACTACACTGCGCGTCTGCATCTGCACTGTTAAAAATGTTTGCAATTTTACTATAAATTTACTATACATTTGTATAGTAAATCTAAAAACTCGGTCTATGAAATATCAATTA